>JAYMTP010004842.1:0-14274 GCA_036897365.1 Geranium brycei
GTCATCACTTTCATCCAATGGCCACAAACCATTCTAATATTTGTATAATAATGATGATTTTTACCCGAGACTTTCCCTTGTGACCCATAACAAAATGGGCCCGAACGAATAATTCACGGATTGGCTTTGATCACAAGTCGTGACTACTCTCTAGGCTCGTTTTCTTTCAAATCTCAATCACTCTCGGCTTGATCACAATCTGCTCAAACTACACATGCTCAATTTAATTACTTGTTGCTTTTTGCTTACTTAATTTGACATATAATGTTAAATACATGTCAATTGCTTGATCTGGACACATTAAATCTGGTGCAATGAAAATGAAACCCATATGATATGACCCCATTATTGATATTACAAATAGTAAATGAAATCAAATCAAACAGTTGGGCGGCTTTCATAATGGTAGCACGTTTGTAATGGGATTCATGTTTTTTTCATCTTGTGTTATTGATTTATTTTTATTCAGATACTTAAAATTACCGTGAACAAACAAATATGATATTTTAATACCTCTCCTTCTGAACAAATATAAGATCTTCATTTTTCAAAGCTCAAATATGAAATATGGGATTTTAGAAATATATTTAATTTTCATTTATCTGACACATAGAGTACTGCTAGTTACTTTTTATTTCAAGAGGTTGGTGTAGCTGTGCACAAATGGACCTTGCAACATTAACTACTTGTGCATCCACCAAATTAAATAGGAACATGGCCCATATATCAGTCATGTTCAGTTTCATAAAATTTTCAAAAAATACATTTATTTTGCAACAAGAAGTCTTATAAAGATGGTGAGGCAGTGCACAAAACAAACAGTCAGTGAAAATGGGAAATCCTAGAGATGAGACTGAAATGAGGAGTGAGTGTGAGAAGAGAATGAAGAGTAAGAGGAGGGTAGTATTGTTCCCACTGCCCTTACAAGGGCACATAAACCCAATGCTTCAGCTGGCAAACATCCTCCACTCAAAGGGCTTCTCCATAACCATTATACACACAAAACTCAACTCTCCTGACCCTTCCAAGCACCCTCTCTTTGCCTTCCACTTCATTGAAGACGGCCCGTCGGAGACTGATTTGGCCTCCATGGACAATGTTGTGGAGCTCCTCTCCCTCCTCAATGCCAAGTATGTTGCTCCCTTTACAGATTGCTTAACAAAGCTATTGTCTAGTGACCATGAGGGAGGGGAAGAGCCACATGTTGGGTGCTTGATCACAGATGCTATATGGCACTTCACACAAGGTGTTGCTGATAGGCTCAAATTGCCAAGGATTGTGCTGAGGACAAGCAGTGTTTGCTCCTTTCTTGCTTTTGCTGCCTTCCCTCTTTTCAAGCAAAGGGGTTACCTATCCATGGAAGGTAGGTGTTTTCTCTTAAATAAATCTCTTGAGTCTTGATATTATCAATTTTTTCACTGTTAGTTTTGTCAGGACTCAGGATTCTATATCATAAGATGTAGTTGATAAAAATCTTGGAGTCTCTAACTAACTATCAGTTGAAAGTGTGTGGATGTTAGAATTAAATATCAAAAAGATTACATTAGTGTTATTGTCACTACTCGATCTGCATAATGTGAGTACCTACACATAAATCAGTAGATGAGTTGTTGGTCTATGGGAGCCCAGATTCATGACCTCCAAATTATAACATTATTGTAAGTGTGATGTGATCCCCTTCAAAATACAAATTATATCTTGTGGTTAGGGAATTTTTTATCAAGTGACAACGGGTCTATGTCTCTTCGATATGAAACGCTACATTGATAAATATTAGTATTAAAAATAAGTTATAAAATATCTATTGATATATATTTTTTCAATTGATGAACTTAGAATCTCATATGGAAGAGCCAGTAGTAGAGCATCCTTCACTGAAAGTGAAGGACATTCCAGTTATCAAGGCTAAGGACCCAGAAGATTTTCCCAACTTGCTGAAGCTTGTGATACAAGAAACCAAGGCCTCTTCAGGATTCATTTGGAACACTTATGAAGAATTGGAATCATCTTCACTCAGCGCATGCCGCCAGGAATTTCCCATCCAGCACTTCCCATTAGGCCCATTCCACAAGCACTTCCCAGCCACCTCCAGCAGTCTCATTGCCCATGACAAAACCTGCATCTCTTGGCTCAACGCCCACCCGCCCAACTCTGTCCTTTACGCTAGCTTTGGCAGCCTCGCAGCCCTGAGCGAGCTCCAGTTTCTGGAGATCGCTCAAGGGCTGGCCAAAAGCGGCCAACCCTTCTTATGGGTGGTTAGGCCCGGATTGATCCGCGGATCAGACTGGATCGAACCACTGCCTGACGGGTTTCTAGAGAACCTATCAGGCAAGGGGCACATTGTGCAATGGGCCCCTCAACAGGAGGTGTTGGCCCATCCGGCTGTTGGAGGGTTCTGGACGCATAACGGATGGAACTCAACCATGGAAAGTATATGCGAGGGTGTGCCGATGATTTGCTTGCCCTTTTTTGGTGACCAAAAGGTGAATGCTAGGTATGTGAGCCATGTTTGGAGGGTTGGGGTGAACTTGGAGGGTAAGGTGGAGAGTGATGAGATCGACAAGGCTATTAAGAAGGTTTTGGTGGAAGAAGATGGCAAGGAAATGAGGGAGAGGATCTTGGTTCTCAAGGAGAAGGCTCAACTTTGCATGAAAAAAGGAGGCTCCGCCTATCAATCTCTTGACTCTTTGGTTCGCTACATATTGTCGTTGTAATTGTTTTTAGTAATAAAAGGTACTTTGAATGCTTAAAAAATAAGATACTTAGAAATGAATGTATGTCAAACTATATTTATGAAAGTGAATAACGTAGTGACACTATGATTTATGTTTGCATTCAATTCGTGAATTTGTGGCTAATATGCATAGAATAAATAACCAAAGAATAAATTTCACTTAAATAAGTCTATATTCATCATAATCATTATTGTTGTGACCACATAAAATAGAATGTATAAAAGTTTATATCAAACACATGTAATATGGTTGAAATTTTAATTATGAAGCTGTCAGAGCATGTTGCTTCGAATTTTACGTTGAGTGCGAAAAGTCGTCGCTAAACATTTTTTTAAAAATAAAATATTCATTTGGGCAGGAGGCTAAGGTTTGGGCCTCAGCCTTATTAGATTTATGAAATAGGCCCAAAGGAAGTCGGCCCAATAATAATATAAAGAAGAGAAAATGTGAAGCAACGAGAAGGATATAGAACATGGTAGAAGAAGCCATTGGAAGAGAGCAGAGATTTTCTTTTCCTTAGGCCACGCTTGATCTCGCACCGCCACGTAATAATCGAGAGGAGCAGCGGCAAGTTCATGCGCCGCTTCAGGCTGCCGGAGAATGCCAGGGTTGACCAGGTCAAGGCGGCCATGGACAACGGTGTGTTGACCGTCACTGTGCCCAAGGAGGAGCTCAACAAGCCCGATGTCAAGGCCATCGACATCTCTGGCTAGACCAGATGAGGGTTTGAATCAGAAGCTTATAATATATGGTGAGGCTTTGTGTTGTGTCTTGAATAAATTTGTAATGTTGTGTTTTGTGTATGTGTGATATGTTGTGAAATGAAGGTTAGAGATAATTTTCTGTTAATGAAATATGCTTTTGTTATATTCTTTGGTTTCTGTACTAGAATTTGAAATCGAATTTTCATATATCTCCGGTTTTATTTTTGAAATATTCAAGTATGGGTTGCCAAAAACTCTACACCCAACATTCATTTAAATGGTTTTGTTTAGGATTCTTTGCCCTTAACTAGTGAAGTGCTGCTGAAGTTATCTTCTCACTAACATATTTATTGATTTAATACAAGCAGTGGTGCCTTTTTGTCGTGGAGGCGAAGCTTTGCTTTGAGTTGAGGATCAAAGAGGGAATTTGATATGGAGGTTCGCGAGCCCAAATTTAGTTTACTCTTCAGATCTGGCTTTTTTCGATATTTCGGTCTGGTTTTTTTCGATATTCCGGTCTGCTTTCTTGGAAAGGCTAGTCGTGGAAAGGAGAGAGTGAGTTTCAAATCTGGTCTCTTTCTAGAGCTGTTTTTCGACTCCGGTTTGTCTCTAGTTTGGACGTCGATGTCGGTGGTGAGTGTAGGCGCGGGTGGGAGTTGGTTGGTCTGGTGAGGTTTTTGGGGCTATCTGGTCAAATTGGAGAAGGAAGTGGGGCAGTGGAGAGGGTCGCGTCAAGCTTGGCAGAGAAGTGGACGTGGTGGCTGTTTTGGTAACTTGACGGAGAAGTGGACGTGGTGGCCGTTTTGGTGTATTCAGACTGGTTTATTTTCCCGTTTGCGGTTTGTAGGTTTACATTTTTCATTGAATGTATGTCCGCTCTCTCGGGCTTGTTAGTGTTGTTCACGTTAAATGTGTTGTGGTTAGTTTGTTTCCCGTGTTGGATGCTGGTGTGTGCATCCCTCAGTTCGAAATTATGTGAGCCTAAACATAATTACATATTGAGCTGTGATAATTTCGGGTGATTTGAACCCCTCGTGGTTGTTGTATTGTCCTCGTAGTGTATGTATTAGTGCTTGTTGGAATATAATGGTTTGCTTTAAAAAAAATGCAAAAAAAATGCTCATAATTCATAAACCACAATACATAACTAAAGGACAACAATAATACCACCCACACGAAATTCAAAACTAAATCAATTATCAAGATTTTTAGTTCTTTCACAACTAAATGTCGATTAAAACTGAACTATTAACCACAATTTCTAGTTTTTTTAGTTTCAAGTCCGGTTCCAGTTTAAAATGCTGCACACCCCTAAGCTAAGGATACAATTATAAGAATGAGAAACAGGGCTAAGTTTTATAATCTGCACCCATCAAATTGAGATAACGAGTCCCTATGATTTTAGAGCATTTTGCATATTTATGGTCAAATGTAAAGACGAGAAAATCACAGGATTGATTTCAGTTTATGAATACAACACTGATACAAATCAGCAACCTAAACAATACAGAGCTCCATACAAACCCTGATTGCTACTATAAACAGTTTACAGAACAGAGATAGAGTAACACACACACACACACATCTCTGACTGATGCATTTCTCCACTCAAACATCGTATGATTGATGTCCGATTTCATTTCAAGGGGGCACGTTGAAGTGGAAGAGCCAAGAGATGACAAAGGCAAAAACCATGCAAGCCAGCAGGAAGTTGAGAAACCGGTGACCCTGCCAAAAGTTTCTGGTTTCCACCATCTGCACCGCTGCAGGTGCCGCCGCAACATCACTATCCTCGCTCCACTGTTCCGTCAACTCACCCTCATTTGAGCCCACAACATTTCGTGCAGTTGATCCACATATCTCACAGGTTCTGACGTCAAACAACCATAAGAAGATACACAGACTCTGTTCAACTTAACCAACTAAAGTGACCATATAAAGCAAGAACCAAGACTTATGTGTGCAGTTATTCAAGTGTATCAAACATTTAACTACAACACACGAGTGATACCACGGTGATTTTTGTACATGCATTCACGTGATTAATGCTATACTATGTTCATAGACTAGAGATTATTAGGTTTGTCACTTGACATTTTCCTATGTGCATATGCTTGCATCTAAACCGATGCACGTAAATTTAAACCTCAATAATGACAATACGGTTTAAGATAGAATCAACCCACTAACGCTAGAGATGAGCATACACAATGAAGACAAACAGGATATGAAATGGTGAATATATCAAAAACAGATATACAAACAAAGATAATTTCAGATAAGGTTTGAACTGTTCCAAGGTAAACCAGTATTGAAAAGTTAACCCAATGTATTTAATATCTTGTTAATGTCTTCCCAAGGCTGACCATTCATTGCTATCATTTAGTTGTCATCTTTTGTATTAAAAGGGAATGTGCCTTCTGTGAGCCTATAATTGCCTCTTACCATCAATGAAAAGAATGATCCATCATTCACCACTTACTGTAGTTCTATATAATCAACATATATAGGTGATACATTCTTTACCTGATAAACTTTGGTTGTGGTACATTAAACCTTACATGACTAACATAAGGGTATCAATAAATTACTTATCCCAATCAATGGCGGTAAACTTCCATTAAAAGAGGTTGTGATCTTGACAATAAGCATTTTCAGCAAACTTAAACTCTTCTTTTCCATTAGGTGAAACACCATAGCCCTAACATGGCCTTGATGATAAAAGATACTTTATGAAGAGAGCATAGAGTTCCCAAGTTAAAGAAGTAGAAAATAAGATCAACACGTCAACTAGTAGAATAGATGCAAATGCCAATATAAGGGTCAGAAAAGAAGTTGCATGATAGAAAGAAGAAAACAAAAAAGGAGAGAAAGCAGAGAAGATAAAAAGATTCAAGTAGTGGCCTACGATATTCCAACTACTAAAAAAATGGAGATGCATCAACTTATATAGTTGGAAAATATATCCAAGTGACTCATATGGACCACTACAGTCTTTCAATTTCCTTAATTATAGTATGTGAATCTACTTTTGCCTTAGTCTTTGGTCCCCCAATGTAGAATTTTATTCTCATTTCAGTTCCACTACAATGTCCTCCTCACTAATTGCATGCATCATGTGCCATATTTTCAGCAAATTTTGAACTTTCTAATAAGAAAGGCTACAACATTGAGCCCTACCAACAAGAAGATCAGAGTCAAACCTAAAGCAAAACCCAACTTAATGGCATCATTCACAACAAACTAACCAAATCGGCATGCATTTCTCTTTTTGCATTCACATCCCAAGATTCTCCAAAAGAAACATGACAAGAATTACCAAGAATAAACAAATGGGCATAAAAAAATTTCAATGAATGAAGGGGAAAAGAGATTTTCTCGGGTGTTACTTACTTGTTTCCCTTAATCTTGAACCAAGCCTCAGCACATTGCTTGTGAGCAGCAGCCAAATCCTCTTTACATGAACATCCCAACTCAATAGATTCCTGATTTGTCAAATCCAAGCTCAGGTGACAAATCCTACAATCCTTCTCTAGTTTCTCTAAATCAGCCTTCACTTCACTGCCCAGATCCACCTCCAACACAGAACACTCAGAAACAGATGATGATCTCTTCTCCTTATCAGATGACACCCCTACAATCTCAGCACCAGACCCACCAGAAGCTCCATCTTGCACATCAACAACATGGGTATTGCTATCTAACACAGCCGTTGCCATAGTAGAAACCTAATAAGACTGAATCTTCATAAATACCCACAAAACCCAGAGGTTGAAGAAGCTCTCTCGAGCCTCTACCAACCTTGGGACAGCAAAAGTGAAGTGGGTCTTTTGAAATTTTGAGCTATTGTTGGCTACTCTGCGGTTAGGTAGGTGGTCTCGGTCTCTACTCACTTGTGAGTATCAGGTCAGTTCACGATGGACACCAAACTTGGGAGAAGAGAAAGACACATGAGGACAAATGTTAAATAGTAATCGTGCTGCAGAGACGTGTATAACCTTTTTGTAAAGTTTTGATTTTTTTTCTTGTGTTCTCCTTTTTAATGTAAAAGAAGACATGGGTTGATACAGAAACAAGAGGATATGCAAGGGACATGACATGAGTAGGATGTTTTGATTGATTGATGGATGTGTGACCAATATTCTGCTCTTTTTTTACTGACTTATTTATTTTTGGTGTAAAAAAGCATATTTTTGATACTCATCTTCTCCCATAATACCATTTTTTGACACAGCCAGATTTAACTGTAGAATTTGAAAAGATAAGACACTGGAGACAGGTTGAGGCAGGAGAGTGGTTAAAACCCCATATTACCCTTATTTGGAACCAAAAACACAGGCAAGAACACAACCATAACACTTTGCTCCAACACAAATGTTTGCTTTTTTCCTGAACATGTTTGGAAGAAGTAACCAGCAAATAAGCATAACTTTATTTCCCATAATAGTGAGAAACCATCAATCAAATTAGGCTTCTTAATACAGAGCAATAATACTGTGATAACTTCTACAAGTGTCTTCCTTTACTAGACATGTTTGAGCTTTTCTTTTTAGAAGCATATATTCCTATTGGTATCAATATATATATCTTGATCACTTCAAATTGTAATCAGTGACTCACCAAAAGACCAACCTGTCTCTTCCACTCCATCAATTTGAATTCCTCTCCTAAAAGGATTGAATTTTGGCCAACATTTAAGTTTCAGCTGAGGCTCTCAACTTCAGTCTGAGCTGCTAAAGCTTGCCGAGGCATCTGATTTGAGAATGCATCTGCCATCATCCCCGTCAACTTCTTTCGTCCTTCCTCAAAGTGCATATGATCGTGATTCAAACTTGGTTCGAATATTCCCACATATGAAGCAGCAGGCGCAACCACTTGAGAAACTCTTTGGCTTGTGTTTTCAGGTGTTCTGCATCCAAAATTGTTCAGGCCGCTCTTAATCCAAGCAATGTTGTTCAGATCTGTAGCTATGGAGATGAGTTCCTGAGTTGAGAACTGAGGAGGCTCCAAATATTCAACAAACTCAGGCCCCAACAAGGATTGTTGAGAACCACCTTCACATGGGTTTTCACAGCAGGCATGCCCACATTTTGAAGGAACTATACGCTCGTCAGTGACATCCTCAAGGAATTTGCAAACCCTCAAATCTGGTTTGGGGGGTTGTACCAAAGGCCCCTTGATAGGAACTGTCTTTGAAAATATGGAGCCATTTGTTGGAGCTTCGGGAGGGTTATAAACACTAAATGCACTTATTCGTGCCACCGGATGGGAGATGGTGGGTTGACTTTTTGCTTCTGCAACACAAGCTTCCGTTGTTTGAGGGTTATTGTCAGCATGTTGATTGGATATATTCTCCATAACAACATCCTTAGCCTCTGGGGACCTGAATGAGTTGATATCTCCGGCAGAAAGGGTTTCTTCAGAGGAAGCTTTTGTCCTGTCGAGGCTGCCATCTTCCAACAAGTCACCGGGTTTAAGCCTCCCGAGTTCCAAGCACCTGCGCCGGAGCGTAGAGTTCCAGTGGTTCTTGATAGCATTGTCCGTTCTGCCCGGTAAGATCCTCGCTATTGCTGCCCATTTGTTACCATGTATTGCATGGGCTGCAATTATTATTCGATCCTCCTCATCTGCACCAATTCAAGTTCTATAAGATTGCCAAGTGGAGCAAGGGAATGTGCCATATTTATAATCAAAATGAACTCAGTGTATCTGTGTTTAATACAATGATCATGAATCATGCAAATAAATTAATGAACTAATCTAACACTAAACAGGTGAATGCAATTGAATTGTTTTTCTTCGCAAGATCATATAATGAAAAAAGGTGGGAGAAGAACCTATAGAAAATTATCAACTGTTATTCATCTTTCCTCAGTCACGCAATTGTAGAATGAGGGAGAAGAAGAAGCCCAAAACTATCATAACAAAACAACACAATTTTATTTACAAACAACTATTATTTGACCCTTTTATACCGGTTCTTCATTAAAAAAACCATCACATACATCAAAAATGAGGAGATCGCATCCATGCTTTTTAAACACCCTAAACTATCTGTGGTTTCCAAGATGCAACTCGCTACTCCCCACTAAATTAGATACTTCATTTTATTCTAATCTGGTGGCAAATGCTAAATCAGAAGAAAAACCTTGAGTGATTTATAATCAGAAATGGAACTTCTTTATCAACTACATTAAGCATCCATAATTACTGCTGACATCCCATATCACAAGTCAACAATATTCAACACCTTTGCGTCATAATAGTTAGAATGCAGCAGCTAAGCAATCAGTTGAACATCTCAAATAGAAAATAGACGCAGTTCAAACTTGATCTTTGAGGAAAAAGAAGTGAAGAACTGAATGAAAGAAGCAATGGACAAACAAACAAACAACATAAAGCAGACCAGCTGAAGCAGCAGCTTCAGATTCTATCATTCACTCATTGATCCTCCCATCATACCAGTGAATCAGACAGAAGTCAAAACCACTCTGCTACAATGGAGCATAATGCTGAATATAAATAGACCGAACAGGCTCAAGCCTAACTTAACACTCCAACCAAAGGCCAACTAATAAAAGCAAGGGAATTCAGTTTTTGTTCACAACACGATCAAGACATTGTATACAAGAACATCAAAATCGTTCGATAGCCCATGAGCTCTCTGCATTATATGAGCTCACTAAAGGAACAAAGCTAACATTTTTCAGCTCCAACCCATAACCACACCAAAAGCAAATGCCAGCACAAAGACAACAACTTTCAATTACAGATACAACACACACAGCAATAAAATCACAAACAAAACTCAAGCAATGTCTACCCAAATCACACTTCAATTTTAAAACCCAAAATCCAAAATCAAAAACCCACATCAAAATTGAGCTCACCGGTAAAGGGCTTGCGCTTGACACAAGGGTCGAGCTGATTGCACCACCGGAGGCGGCACGACTTGCCGGAACGACCCGGAATTCCCCGGGCGATCAGGCTCCAGTTCCTTGCCCCGAACTTGCTCACCAACCGGCTCAGTACCGCGTCCTCCTCCGGCGACCAAGGTCCCTTCACACGCCCCTTTTCACAGCCGCCGAGCTCCATATCGACGGCCGGAGACGAATCGCAGCGGTGGCTGTATGTCCAGAGCCTCAGGTTTGGCATTGATTTGTCAGTTTTTTCTCTCTAAAATAAAGTATTCATTTTTATTTCCTTTCTCAAGAAACTGTACCAACCTTCCTGGGTTTATTATTTGGCTGCTGTTTCGGATTCTTATGCTTTTTTCCCATTTTGCCCCTATACATTTTACTTAATGCCTTCTCTGTCCCGGAAATACGGCGCCGTTTTGACCCCGGCGAGCCTTGGTCGGGACGATTCGTTTAGTCTCGGGTTGACTCCAGTGAATTAATTGGACGTTTTTGCCCCTGACTAATGGAAATATTTACGGAGAAGATTGTTGGACTGTTGTCGTAAATACAGAGGTCGGTGTAGACAGAGTTGGATCGGGACTGGTTCTGTTATTTAGTGGGCTAGGCGTGGAAAAGAAACCGCCTTTTTTATTTTCAAAGTCGAATAACTGTCTTTTGTTATGACAGTTTTGCCCTCATTTGGGCCTGGTATTGATCAGGTGTGATTCTGAACCAAGCCCGAAGCCCAATATTTATTTCTGCAAAACAACAGTGGGCTTACGAATGTTTAGTCCACCATTCAGGAACAGATATGACCTTATGGGTAATAACTGGGCCTGATTCGTGGTTCCTGCAGTGTTGCAGTAGGCCCAAAGTAATTCTTTATGAAAACAGTGGGAAAATACCACTTTACTTCCTTCGAGGAAACCAACGGTTGAGCATCATACTATTTATGGTGAGGTCGAATATTTGACCCCGCTAAAAGAGCAATGAAAGTTGTATAGGAAGATAGGGTTTGATCATTGATGTAATTTTCGAAAAATATATAAAAAAATTCTTCTCTTCTTCGTTAAAGCAAAAGCTTGAAAACAAGGAGGAGCAAATAAAAAAGTACACGTTGGTCCGGTCAAAGATGGAAACCAGATTAGTTCGTGAAAAATTTAGTGATCATAATTCAATATCTTAGGTTGGATTCTGTCGACTACATAGTATTTTGACTATTTAAAAAAGAGTGGAACTAGGTTAATTAAAACGATTTAGCGATCTATGTCCTCTACCTATCGGATCAGGGACACCAAATTCTCATCAGTTTTGTGAATCACATGTTGATCATCTCGAACCATTGAGTTTGTTTGAAAGTAATTAAAGAAAATTTTAATTTGACCGATTCAAGACATCTAAAGTCAAGTTTAAAACTTGAACTCTTAGCAAGGGGCACATTCGGCTACAAACGGTTTAGAACGTTCGAACGTTCTACAACCGTTGGACCAGGGAGGATCTAGACGCGCGTTGTCTCGAGGTGCGCCACGTGGCAGCAAGGTTCTACAGCGCACACTTAAAGGTTCTACGGGTCCATCACGTTCTATAACTTTACACTACACGTTATACATGTTCTACAACATTGCACTACACGTTCTACAGAATTCTTTAATTTTGTACAGGTCCATCACATTCTACAACTTTGCACTACACATTCTATATGGTTCTGCAATTTTGTACTACATGTTTTACAGTTCAGACGTTTGAACACCCAAATTTGATTTGTAGCAGATTTCTTCTCCTCCCAATAGAAGAGGCATGACATGACGACCATACCATGAAGAATAGATGTAAAGGTGTCATTTCGTAACCATCCATTACGTGCAGTGCATGGACCAAAATTTTCCTAATGGAAAGGACCACATTTTACACGATGCCCATCAAAGTTCCCATTAGGTCACTTTTTCTTATAGGCAGACACAGGTGACCCTCAAATTGCCACCGCTTACGTCATCATCATCACCTCCAATTTGGGCAAAAATTTACATAAATTTGTGCCCATTTTGTGATTTAACCCATTTATACTTTAATGTATTTCGAGATTTCTAGGTCACTAAGATATGGATCCAATGTGACACTTCAAAAGCCTAAAAGCAATGTTATATATTATTATTATTTTTAAATGGAATCTTGAACTCTTATTGATTGGATTATCTATGTGAAGGCTCCAAAACCTGTAATTCCTTATCAGAGAGACAATTTAGTGCCCCACTACTTACAATGGACAGTTTGAGAGAAAGTTAATGCCAAAACAGTGTAGGGTAGGAGATGGAATGAGGTAGGGCATGTGTTCTAGGGCACTTTAACTTGTCCTATGAAAAAACAACAAGCCCTCCTATTGAGTTCATTTGAAAATCTATGAATCTTATGATCTTTGTTAGTAATTAGTGTGTAAGAACTTAATGTGTCATTTCGATGGTTTAAAGCATTTTGATTTTACTGTGAATATATTGGGTTTGAATTTGGGTAAAGTGAAAAAGTATTTAAAAAAATAAATTTTGTTCATAACAAAACGGTTGGCATTATGGAATATCTCGTTATCCTGATCTCCCTAAAGCCACTAAAATTTTCACTTTCATATGCCACAATCAATACATAGCTAGTTAGGAAGTCACTTTCGACCTAATTATTAAATACCACGTTTTTATGTCACGCAACAAACAGTAGACACATATTTCTGAATTGCAATAGAAAATAGACAGATGTAAAAAGTTGTTGCATGATATTCTACTTTTGTATAAAATGATCTGTGCATCACTTCCTTGCGAAACCATATTTTGAATTTTTCTTTTTTTATATTGTTAACGCCATCGTAAAAAATGAAACCAAATGACAAAAATAGTCTTCAAATTAAATACATTAAAATTATCAGTAAATAAAAAAAATTAATTTAAACATTATTATAGTTATGACCGCAAAATTGCATATAATATTTTTTTATCACAGTGAAAAATGTGTCATTTAAAAAATAAAGGTTATGTGACGTGCATATAACTTATTTTCCGTCTACTTAATGAAGTTTGACGATCTATAAAAAACATTAAGTAGTTCAAGGCAAGTTTTGACAATAAACGTACATATGATATATAACTAATTCTTACAAAAGCTAAATAATACGTACCTAATTTTGTAGGTGTGTCTATATATCACATTTTGTGTCCAGGACAGTCATGACACATAAATAAAAAGCTGAGTCTTGTAGGCTAACATGGGAAGTCCATCATAAACCACAAACCATTCAATTCAAAATTTAATTTTGTGCAGTACATATGCACTGAATTTGATTCAACTAACACTGAATGCGAATGATGCGGTCCAACCCCAAGCCATTAAACATCCCCGTTAATTAAAGGGTTGCTTATATATACTAGCAGTGCCTTTGTTCCTCTAGGACAACCCTAATTGAATAATTATGTTTCTCGTATTTAATAGGTCAGACAAAATTCTATTACAATTAAGAAATACACAATTTACTTTGGTTTTATAACATTTAAAATTATAAATGAAAATCTTAAATATTTATCAAATAGTGATATAGTTCATACGATTTGAGATTCTAATTAATGCATTCGCTCTTATATTCAAATCAAATTAAAAAGAATCTACACTATATATAGGACTGTACAAGTGAAACAACATTTTAACGATAGTATGGGAGGGTGTGTTGAAACTATAACACTTTTTTTTTTAGAGTATGAGAGAGTACAAAAAAACTTATTGCATAATTATCCTGACGAGAAATAGATGTAATTTGAGAGTTTTTTTTTTGGGTTAATTTCATATAAGTACAGTTAGGTTGACATATTTTGCAGATAGGTACAGTAAATTAATACTTAGGTTACTAAAGTTTCATTTTGTATCAAGTTAGACAAAAATGTTAGATTTCAGTTAGTTTTT
>JAYMTP010004843.1:0-14272 GCA_036897365.1 Geranium brycei
CCTTAAATCTCACTAAATTTAAATGCATTTTGTGCAACCACTTAAGTTATCAAAAATTTCAGGCCGTTAACTTTTTCAAAAATTCGGTTTTTTTTCTTCAGAAATGACAAAAATACCCTTTTCTTTAAAAATTTTAAAAATATATTTTTAACTTGTTTTTATAAATATGTTTTTATGAAATAAATAATAAAAACTGATTTTAATATTAATTTTTTTAAAAGTTCTTCGGTAAAATATTAAAAATAAGAAAACGTTTTTAAACATCGTTTTATACTTTTAATCCTAAAATCAGTTTTTTTATTCTATATTTTTAAAACATGTATGTTTTAAAAAAGTTAAAAAAATTATTTTAATATTTTAAATATAAGGGTGTTTTTGTCATTTAAAAAAAACTAACAAAGTTTTAAAAAATTTAATTGCGTGAAACTTTTGGAAATCGTAAAAGACTTTCCAAAACGCGTTTTCATTAAGGGGGATTTAAATGAAAATTGTCATTTACAGTTAACGATTTTTTTGTTGTGAGAGGTGCGCTAAGAACTTTTTTTCTCACTCAAAGACATTTCGTTAACTTTTTAGTTAGTTTTGAATGTGAAATGAGTAAAACACCCTTGAGTTTCATTCAAATTTTCAAACTATAACCTTTGCTCTTTTTTTTCTTCCTCTCTCTTCTCTTTTTTCTACAATCTATCGATCAATTACATGATCGAGCGAGCCTAATATATAAAACTTTAAGTTCTTGATCAAGGACACTCATGTCATTTGTTTAAAATGGCATTGAACACCATAATTGCCTAATAAACGAAGATTACGGTCCAAGTCTTGATTCAAAAACCTGTTTCACTTTGGCTCTATAAAACCTTTTCTTACAAGATCTTCATAAGAAGGGTTCAAATCGAAATTATTTCCACCCAAACACCGTCTATGCACGAAAGGAATAGACCCCCATAAGTATTGTATATTCATTTTGAAATATAGAATTTATTCGGTTCAAAACTGAAATATCAAAACCCAATCCTCTTTACTATATGAGATTTCAATATACCAAAATCAATTATTGAGCATAACAGAGGTTGCATTTCTCAACAAAACAATTTATACACAACATACATATAAGCAGAAATACTAATTTCGTTATCATCACCACCAAATTCAACTAGCCATCCAATAAATCAAAGTCCCAAACTCTCATCAAAACGAACAATAACCCAATTTTAAAAATATTTAAATCCAATAATTCCAAGCTAGCTACCCCAAATTACTGATGCATTGACGCAGCTCCTAATTCACCTGCCCATACTCTAACCCCAAATATGAATTCGTATAACCATAGCCATAGAGATCAAGCTCGCTTAAAATCTATCTGAATTCATCTCAAAACAAAACTCAAATGGAGCCGAAACGATTCCAAATCACGATAAATCACAAAATTTTCGCCCTGAACTTTAGTGAGCAAAAACTTGATTTGTCTCTTTTGCTACTTTACTTCTTTATATTTTGGTGCTATTTATTTTGTCTTAGTTTTGGTGATTTTGTACGAGCTTTGGCTTCAACTAATAGATTGTAGAGAGGAGAGGAGGAAGAGAAAAAAAGATCAAATGGCATAAGTTAAAATTCAAATGACACTTAAAGGTATTTTGATCATTTCACGATTCAATACTAATTGAAAAGTGAACAAATTGTAGTTGAGTGTGAAAAACAATTTGCAGCGCACCTCTCACAACAAAAAGTCAACTGTATCTAGATGAGAAATGTTACAATTGTATAAGTAAGTTGTTGTTAGGCGAGATTATCCCGTATTAATATTTGACACTTAGTTGATAATATACTTTTATAATTGTTTTCAACTTTTGCAAAAACATTAAAAATAATATTAAATTTGACCCATTGTAAATTGGTGTACCTTCTAATTACATTTTCACTTGGATGTAGTCGTATAATAAATCAAAGGGTTAATTACAGTTTACCCCTATTTAAAATGATCTCATTTACACTTTACCACAACTAAAATAAAAATTTTACACTTAGGCCAAGCTAAAATGAGTTTTTTTACACTTTGCCCAAGCTAAAATAGTTTTTTTTTACACTTTACCCCGTTTTCGTCTGTTTTGACGTTAAATATAGGTCACGTGGAAAATATATTTTTTTAAATGACAAAATGCCATGAGGGTATTCGTGTTATTTAAAAAAATATATTTCTCACTTGATGCCACGTGACCTATATTTAACGTCAAAACAGACGGAAACAAAGCAAAGCGTAAAACCCCATTTTAGCTTGGCCTAAATGTAAAGTTTTATTTTAGCTATGGTAAAGTGTAAATAAGATCATTTTAATAAGAGTAAGCTGTAATTAACCTTAAATCAAATAAGTTGATGGCTGAAAAATACCAAAAAGAAAACATGATTAAAGGTGTACAATACATTGTGCTTTCTTTTCCGGTTAAATAAATTGTTTAGAGGCTTTTGCATATTTACTTATAAGAAGGTCAAAACCTTGAATCCTTTGCCTTTCCCTTTCCCTCAAATCCGATACCGATTCTCTGGTGGCGGCCATAACCATAAGAAGATTACTACTCATCAACTTCCTCCTCTCTCCCTTTCTCTGTCATTACTCTGCAACTCACACTCTCCTTGACTCTAACTGCTAATTGAGAACGAACCAGTGAACACCCTCCATTGAAAACTCCCTCTTCTCTCCGTTTCCCAGTTTCACTTCAACTTTTGTTAAGAACCCATTTGCTAAGACTTCAGCGCGAAGCACTAAAGCAAGCACCTTGAAATATTTTTGTTGTGGGTTTCTAGTTTTGTTTTCGATTTCGTGAATAAAAGCAGTTTTGGTGAAATGGGAAGCAAATGGAGGAGAGCCAAGATGGCTCTGGGGAGGAATCTGTGCGTGTATGCCCCCCAAACGCTAGAGGACTCTCCTCCTGCGCTTGACCCTTTCCGCGACAGTCTCTCTGCTGCTGCTCTGCTCTCTCCGTCCACGCCGATTCCGTCCTTGCATGCTCTCAAGTCGCCTAAGAGCTCAACCAACTCGTCTAAGGTTTGTGCCTCCCGCTGCTCTTGTTTTTCTTTCTTTAGCTGTCTTCTGTTTTTTTTTTGCTGAGAAAATATATTCTCAACTGGGATTTTGGTGAAATGATGATGATACCCACTACTCTAAGCTGAATGGTTTTCTTTCTCGGCCTATTTTGTAATGAAGGTCTGTGATTTTAGTGTTTGATAGGGAAGATAATTTCCTCTAATTGGTGACTGTGAATACGAGGGTGAGAGACAAAGTTCTATGGCTGATGTTGTTTTTGTACCTGAAATAACAAGAATTTTGCTACTAGACTGCCTTGCAATGTTTTGTTTGCATAAATTTGTAGTCATTATTACTGGTCTGAGTATTATGAGTTTCTTCTTGTTATACCAAGTCCATGTAAAGTTCGAAAAGAACGTGAAAATGCACAACTTAATGGTGTAGAGATCATTTGATGGAAACTTAGCGGAGGAGGAGAATTCAAGTGCAAGATCGTCACAAGTTTTGCTATTGGATTAATTTGACCTACCCCAGTTATGTTTGGAATAAGACTGATTGTTTTTTTTCAGTTGCATCCCGAACAACATAAGATTCAATAATTGATATAGGAGAATCTAAAATCAGCACGATGGTAACTGTTTGTTGTTGTTTTCCCCTCTTTGGGCGCGTGGGGTTGAGGGCTAAGACCCTTTCTTGTCCATTGCTGTTTTCCTTACTAGTAAAGGAAAGCTACATGTTTTTACTTTCCTTTTCATCTTTCCGTTTGGAGAGAATTAGAACAAACAAACCCTGTTTGATTGTTCTGTCCACTTGCTGTTCATATGCAACCTTTTCAGCAGCGAGGATCATCAAATAAGTAAACATGAAAGAAAAAACACGAAAGGAAAAGATATATCTTAAAGCAACTTATGATTTCCATTTCCCTTTTTTGATGAATGGATTTTTTCATTTTACTCTTTGGCTTTTCATACCAGTGTTAAAAATATGTTGGACACCTGACACGACATTGACTTCTTTTCAGCTTATCCAGCTGATCTGACATTTTTATCCTTAATTTCTTTGTTGTTGAAGATACCTCTACTTTTGCTGTCTGTTCAAAGTGCAAAATTACCATATACTTCTGCTGTAAAATTAAAGTTTTCTGGGTTATTCATATCGTTCTGGAGCTTGTAAGACATTTTCATGCTAGCTCAGTATTGTGTTTATTGATTAGTGTAAGAACTATTGAGAGTACATAGTTAGTAATGAAAAATGTTGTACAAATCGGCGCCTAGCAGGTGATTTTTACAACACCGACCCGATTTTATGCAATAGGACGGTTTAAGTCGGCTAGGGGGATTTAGGCGGGTAAATCGGATCTATGCGGGTCAGGTCGGATATAGGAGGGTTTAGGCATATTTTTTTTACAAAAATTCAATTTAGAAAATAAAAAAAGAAATATTTAAAACTATAGTAATTTATACTAATTGGTATTTTCATTAACATATTTATATTTTTGAAGTATATAAATGTAACAAATATTTATTTTTATATAGCAAATTCATATTTTTATTGTATATGTATATTAATTTATTTAATAAAAAATACAAATCTGATTAATTCCTAATTCATTCCTGACTAGTCTCCGATTAATCCCCGACGACTCTGTCCTCCTGACTAGTGCCTAGCGACTTTTACAACATTAGTAATGAACTAAACATATGCATATCTCCATGTTTGGTTGGTGCCTGCTCGTGTTTACAAATTTCATTTTAACACGTTTGGCTGTTCGTTGCAATTTCATTTACCTTTGATTTCATCTCATATTTATGTGGGGTGTTTTATTTTTCCTTTCAGCAGACGTGTTCAATATGTTTGACTAAAATGAAGCAAGGAGGTGGGCATGCACTTTTCACTGCTGAGTGCTCACATTCCTTCCATTTCCACTGCATTGCTTCAAATGTAAAACACGGCAACCAAATTTGCCCGGTTTGCAGGGCAAATTGGAAAGAAATTCCCTTACAGGATTCTAGTTTGGATTATCCACAAGGGAGGGGACCAATCAGCTCAGTTGGATGGCCTCAAAACGATGCTCTAATGAGAATGGTCCGACGGCTACCTCCACCTAGACGGGAGTTAAATAGACGGCATGTCGTGCCTCTAGTTCGAGCTCCTGAACCTGTTATATTTGATGATGATGAATCCATAGATCTCCAACCCGTGCCTGCTGAGAGAAGCTCTTTCAATAACAGTGGCGTCGCTAATAGTTCTACCAGAGCAATGGAGATTAAAACATTCCCCGAGGTTTCAGCTGCTCCAAGGTCCAATTCTTATGACGATTTCACCATTTTAGTCCATCTTAAAGCTGCTGCTGTGACAGGACGATATCTCGGGAGAAACCCAGCTGGCCTTCCTCAACATTCACATATTCCTCGAGCTCCAGTAGACCTTGTCACAGTGCTTGACGTCAGTGGTAGCATGGCAGGTACCAAGCTTGCATTGCTTAAACGAGCCATGGGGTTTGTGATACAAAACCTCGGCTCCAATGACAGACTTTCAGTTATAGCCTTCTCTTCCACAGCTCGTCGCCTCTTTCCCCTCCGCAGGATGACTGACACGGGACGACAGCAGGTACTTCAAGCAGTTAACTCATTGGTTGCAAATGGCGGGACCAACATTGCTGAAGGTTTGAGAAAGGGTGTGAAGGTAATGGAGGACCGCAAGGTAAAAAACTCGGTCGCCAGTATAATACTCTTGTCCGACGGACAAGACACCTACACTGTCAATAGCGGTTCTGGTGGCGACCAATCACAACCAAACTACCGGTTACTTCTCCCCTTATCTATTCATAACAGTGACAGTACGGGATTCCATGTCCCAGTTCACACTTTTGGATTTGGTGCTGATCATGACGCATCGTTGATGCATACAGTTTCGGAGATTTCTGGTGGGACCTTTTCTTTTATTGAAACGGAAGCAGTGATACAGGATGCGTTTGCTCAGTGCATAGGAGGGCTTTTGAGTGTCGTGCTGCAGGAGCTGCAAGTTAGACTCGAGTGTGTGCACCCAAGTCTCCGCCTTGGATCAGTAAAGGCTGGAAGTTATCATACCCGTATTATGGGTGGGGGAAGGACGGGATTTGTTGATGTTGGAGACTTGTATGCTGATGAAGAGCGGGATTTTCTCGTCTCAGTTAATGTCCCGGTAGAGTCCTCTTGCTATACTACAACATCCTTACTCAAGGTTAGGTGTGCTTACAGAGATCCCATAACTAAAGAGATGGTGACAGTGGAAAGTAAAGAAGTAAGGATTGAGAGGCCTGAAATAGGTGGAGAAGAGGTAATGTCAGTTGAAGTGGACAGGCAAAGGAACAGGCTTCGAGCAGCTGAGGCCATGTCAAAGGCACGAGACTCAGCAGAGCGGGGAGACCTAGCCGGTGCAGTATCTACACTTGAAAACTGCAGGAGGATGTTGTCGGGGACAGTTTCGGGCAAATGTGGTGACAGGCTATGCATTGCATTAGACGCCGAACTGAAGGAAATGCAAGAGAGGATGGGAAGCAGGCACGTGTACGAGGCGTCTGGGAGAGCTTACATCCTGTCAGGACTGAGCTCGCATTCATGGCAACGAGCCACAGCAAGAGGGGACTCTGCAAGCCTTGTTCAGGCGTATCAAACCCCATCGATGGTAGAGATGTTGGCTCGATCCCAAGCAATGTTACTCGGCAGTCCAAGTCCTAGTCCTACAACACAAAGGCTTATTCAACCACTCTTGTCGTGTGGGTAACTTTGCTTCTTGGATATTGTAAATCAATAAAATGGTATATGTTGGGAGTGGGAGGCAGAGAATTGGTTAGGGTTTACAACCATTTTGTTCCTTGTTTTTGTCACTGAGAGAACTCTTGCATATGAGTTTGTACTTGTGGGGATGCTATACATTGAGCTTTTTACCTAATGTAATATGTACGATTCCCCTGCATTTGAACTATACAAAGGGATCTCCGGTCATTACCATTTTTACAAATGTCAAAAACGGTTTGAACTTACCACTTTTGCAAAATATGCACATTTGTTCAGAAATGAAGAAAATGTCATTTAAATCAATTTTTTGAAATAAAAATATATTTTTTAACTCGAGTTTGTCATTTTATTTTTTTCGTGCACCATCGATGTGTTGAACTTTGCTTTGTTCAATTATGAGAAGAATCTCTTGCATATCATCAAAGCTAAGAAAAAAATTGGCGAGCTCGAGTTGAAAAACATTTGTTTATCTAAAAAAGGGAAAATGTCATTTACTTCCTCCGTAGCATATTCGATTTTCACTTACTTCCCTCGTTTCACAAATACGTTATGACAGGTCCCCGAAATATACGACTTTCTCACTTAGGCCCAACGGCGTTAGTTTTTTGAGAATTATGTTAACTTTTTTTCAAAAATGACAAAAATGCCCTTGTATTTAAAAAATTAAAATTACTTAAAAATTATTTTTTTCAAATTTTTTTTTAAAATATATTATTCTATAAAATCAATAATAAAAACTGATTTTAGTATTAAAAAATTATAAAACATAAAAAACGATGTTTAAAAACCGTTTTTCATTTTTTAATACTTTTTTCTTTAAAAAAATATTTAGAAAAAAATAATATTAGAATAAGTTTTTATTATTCATTTAAAAAAAAATATGTTTTGAGAAAAAGTTTTTTTAATTTTTTAATACATGAGCGTTTTCGTTATACTACGAGGGAGGTAAGTGACATTTTCCCTTTTCTTTATTGTTGATAAAAAATTTGTTACAGATTTAGACAAAATTTTGAATGTACTTTTGTACAGAAAAACATAAATAAAAATTTGGGGTGAGTTGACCATCTGAAAAAAGGTTCAGTACATTTATATACAAAAGAAGTTCCTAAGTGCAATTATCCCTCAAGTGAGAATTACAAACAAATTAAATATGAGTGGTTATACTATAAAATAGTATCACATATTGATTCATATCTTCGATGCAAATTCAATATGATCTAATAAATAACATCTTATTGCCGACCAAAAAAAAAAAAAAAATGATCTAATAATTTCTCTTACACTAGTACATATTGTAGTATACCCAACACAAGGTGTGGCAATATTATGCACATGCTGCGTTGGCTTTACCGTCACCGACACACATTGCGCCGGAAGCTGCGCGTTGATACATATAGCATCGAATATAACCATAGTTGGCAAACTTATTTTAGACAATTTGCGTCGGTATTCTTATATGAGAGCTAACACAAACTTGTACATTAGTAGTAATGCATTATAGTCGACACACTCGAACACCCACTGTTGCGTTGGCAGTACTACGACATAGGCGGCACCCATCACACGTTGGCTATAATGTTGTTAAAGTAAATACTTGGTTTGACCATATAATATTGGGTAAGTTAGAGTTTACCTAAAATGCTATATACTTTGAATTAATAGTTGACTAAATCATTATAACTTAGTTGTTGTGTGTGTAACACCTATATAAAGTAAGTAATACAACAAGTCTCATTGTGGATTCTAATCATTTCTCTCTTTTTATTGGTTTATATTTTACATGGTAATAGAGCGCTAGCGATCAAAGCTTATGCCATGACAACTAGCATACTCCCGTCCCCGTCCTTCACAACGATGATCCCTGTGAAACTTGACAGGGAGAATTACATGGTGTGGAAGGCGCAGTTCCTTCCATATCCGCGGAGCCATCAAGTGATGGGTTTTATGGATGGGTCGATCGTTGCTCCCACCAAAAGATCACCTAAATTGTAGAAGACTCTCAGGAAGTCCAGGTGTCAAACCCCGAATACATCACCTGGTTGCAAAAGGATCAATCAATCCTAAGCACGCTCCTGTCATCCATTTCCGTCGATGTGCTTTCCCAAGTTATGTTATTATCCACAATTGCATAAGTATGACATGCTTTGGAGCGCATGTACTCGTCATGCTCTAGAACGCGATTTATGCAAGTGCAATGAGAACTAGCAACAATGAAGAAAGGAAATAGGATGGCGTCATAATACTTCAACACCATAAAGGGATATGCTATTATCCTAGCAACGGTTGGCAACCCTATGAGCGACGATGAGATTGCCTTATATATAATTGCTGGTTTAGATTAGAATATGATCCTTTGGTGAACTCCTTGACAACAAGGATCAAACATGTCACTTTAAGTGACATGTTTGCTCACCTGCATTCTTATGATGTACGAGTTAAACTTAATGATCGTCCTTTCAGGTTCAAGGTGCTTCGGTCAATACTGTTTTTGCAGGAACAATGGTGGACGTAACAAAAAAATGTAACGATGTACCTCAAGAAGGAAGTATGGTCCCAAGCCAGACCAAAATCATGTATCCCAGAAACACTGGTGACAACAACTTTAATCCTATAAGGGCCTATGTTGGTAACAATTATAGAGGTAACCGAGGCGGCAGAAACAATGGCAATTGTCCAGTATGTCAGATCTGTGGCAAGGTTGGGCACATTGCAATGAAGTGTTACAACAGGTCCAACCATTCATATCAAGCTAATGATCACTGGATGGCCGCAGTGACAAATCTCACATCGTCCTATACCGTAGATTCAAACTGGTACACAAACTGGTGCAACCGATCATAATACGAGCGAACTGGATCGTCTAACCGTGAAAGAGAAGTATCTTGGTAATGATCAAGTACACGTGACCAATGTCACATGTATGTCCATTAGTCATATTGGTCACTCCAAATTCATTACTCAATGTCACACTCTTTCCCTTAAAAACATACTCTATGTTCCATTGTGTTCCAAGAATTTATTATTTGTTCATAAATTCACTAGAGATAATGATGTCTTTCTTGAATTTCACCCAGAATATTTTCTTGTTAAGGACTGAACCACGAAGAAACTTCTTATGCGCGGGGAATGTGAGCATGGGTTATATCCTTTTGCACCAAATCACAAGCCAGCGTTAAAGTCAGCCTTCACTGTTACACCAACATCATACCAGTGACATCGTCGCTTGGGTCATCCATCCACTCCAATCATTCAACAAGTCCTTCGAGGTTTTCAACTTCCATGTCTTGTAAACCTAAATAAACAATCGGTTTGTTATGCGTGTTAACAGGGTAAAAGTCATCAACTACCTTATTATGCTTCTAATAAAATCTCATCATCTCTTTTAGAGCTTGTTTTCTCAGATGTATGAGGACCGTGACATGTGTTGCAGGTTCGTGAAAGCACTCTATGGCCTAAAACAAGCCACTCGAGCTTGGTACTCCTGACTAAGTTGCAAATTACAAGAGCTAGGTTTTGTGTCATCTCTAACTGAAACCACATTATTTTTTATACTAACCAAGGAAACATGGCTTATTTGTCAGTATATGTGGGTGACATCATCTTTGCTAGCTCATCCACGTCATTCTCCAAACATGGTAAGTTGCATTTTATTAAGGGCATAAAAGTTGCTCATACACCGTCAGGTCTTAAACTGTCTCAGAATTGGGAGCACAAAGCCTAAGTTTGCTTATGTAGAGCAAATCGAATTGTATTAGTGTCTAGAATATATTTCTTCTGTGTAATACTAATCGATAGGGCCTCACCTTATTGGTAATTGCTGTAAGATCCTCTGTGGCTATAGACCCGAATCCATTAGTATGGAAATTTTTTTTTTTCAAGTGAAATCCCTGAGTATATGAAAGAGTGAAAAAGCTCTCTCAATTTTTCTTTTTTTTTTTATTTGTAGGCGAATTCAAAATTGTTTGAATTGTATAATCCTCAATTACCGACATTGGTAAACGACCTAGAGCAATTTGATTACGGGCTTTATTCGTAGAGTCTCTAGTCCTTGATAATCGAAACTCAAGGACCCATGAACTAGCCCATGCTTGACTAGCCAAGTGAACAACCGACCCTGCATCTTTTTTATCGCTCCCGTACCTATTTTTTTATAAGTATTTCACATTTACGATAAAATTTTTGAATTCACTCTTTCTTATTCTATACAAACCAAAGGAATCTTGTACTAATTTTGGTGAATCCATGAGCTGGCAAGAGACAACCTGGCGAACTGAAACATCTTAGAAGCCAGAGGAAAAGAAAGCAAAAGTGATTCCCGTAGTAGTTGCGAGCAAAATGGGAACAGTCTAAACCGTGAAAATGGAAGGGTGCAAACCTGTGACCACACCTATGTGTTCTTTCAAAAACTTATCTCGGTTTACGGGAAAGATTTTGAGTACAATTGAGGCAGCACATTATTGTAGTATTGTTGGCGCGTTACAATATTTAAATCTTAGTCGTCATGATATTTCTTTTCCAGTCAACAAGGTGTGTCAGTTCTTGAGTGCGCCTATGACCCAATTTTGTATTCAGTGAAACGTATTCTTCGATACCTCAAGCACCCAATGTTACTATGCATGGCAATTTGCAAGTCTCCATCTGTGTTGCTCAATGTCTTCTCAGACGCTGATTAGGCAGGATGACCAGATGATCGTCGTTCAACTAGCGGTTATGCAGTGTTTTTCGGGTCAAAACTAATTTCATGGAGTTCACATGAGCAAGTAACGACATCCAGATCAAGCATAGAGTATGAGAGGAAGGTGCTGGAAAATGCTACTGCATAAGTGGTAGAGTTACAATCCTTACTTTGAGAACTTGGCATTGTCCAGGACCGACCCCTATGCCTATGATGTGACAACTTGGGTGCAACATACCTCGCTGCAAATCCTATATTTCATTCTCGTACGAAACATATAGAAATTGAATTTCATTTTGTTCGTGAGCGAGTGGCTCTCAATGCGTTAGAAATAAAGTTTATTTCTTCTCAAGATCAAATTGCAGATGACTTCACGAAACCTTTTCTGATGCGACGATTTTCGGTGATTCGACACAATCTCAACCTTGTACTTTGAATTCATAGTTGCCTCCATTTTTATAGCTTAGTTGTTGTTTATGTATTACCTATATAAAGCAAGTAATAAAATAAGTCTCATTG
This sequence comes from Geranium brycei, assembly GCA_036897365.1. Taxonomy (NCBI): domain Eukaryota; kingdom Viridiplantae; phylum Streptophyta; class Magnoliopsida; order Geraniales; family Geraniaceae; genus Geranium; species Geranium brycei. The sequence goes on from JAYMTP010004843.1 coordinate 11,993, forward strand.
TGGATTCCAATCATTTCTCTCTTTTCATTAGTTTATATTTTGCAAATGGATCACTACGGACGTATGTATTGACGGGTGCAAGAAATCAACCTTGATTTCTTGGAAAATATTATATTTTCGTAAATATGTAAACTAGTATATGTACACGTTATTGGATTAATAGAAACTCAAGTCAGGATAAACAATCATTTATTTTATTGTATCAGAGTCCCAATCTGATTTTTTTTTCTCTCGTAGCAACCATGGTAGACCATAACTTGTCACCAGTTGCCGTCAACATGATTCATTCTACATGCCGTTGTAGTATTAACATAAAGTCAAGTCTCAGAACGAGACCCTTTCTGGCGTCCATGAAGCAACCGCGAATGTGTTCAAGCACCTCCTTAGGCCGGCTTCACATCGAGAAGAGACGACAAAAGCCCGATGGCTCTATGTACGCGCCCCTCCGATTTCACCAACCGGAGACCGACGACCAACCATAGTATTGGTGGGACCTCGCGTGGATCCGTGAAGCACCACAGATCCAACGAATGTTCAATCCTTGATGACCGTTTGCAGCAGAAGAACAGTGACAACAGTCCAATCCGAGAATGTGTCGACAGGACTCTTGCGTGGAAAGATGGACGCATGGCTACGTTTGGCGGCGGGAGGAGCTATTCTGCGTGTGTCCTATTGCACCCTAATGAGCATGCTGTTCATGAGAAACTAAGTGGACAAGCCCACTACTTTGGGCCCGTGTCACGTGAGGAATATACCCATAATAGACTTGCAATTGATGAGAAGCCAAATGGGCTAGCTCACTTTATTGGGCCTATCCATCCTCAACAACAATAATCTTGGCCCAATGTTCAACACAGGTCTTGTTTCCCAGATCAGTCACTTTCCTTAACGAATGATGTAAGTTTGGAGCGCATTGCAGGTCAACTTAGCACATCTCAAAAGGCATACCTTATGGATTTGCATAGACGGCCTAATTCAGCAACGAATCTACCTTTTGCCGGTACATCTATCAATAAATCATCATCTGACCACTCTGGTAAAATTCATTCCATATGGATTATCGATTCAGGTGCCACCAATCATATCACTAAAGATCAAAAGTTATTATCTCATGTATGGCCTAAATCGTACTCGCTATCGGTCGAAATGCCAAATGGAGAGAGGTCTCCTGTCGAAGCAGTGGGTCGAGTGACCCTTGACTCAAGATTATGTCTTGAAGAAGTTCTGTCTGTTCCACAGTTTTGTTTCAATTTGATGTCAGTCAGTAAGATTACTCGGGATCTTAACTGTGCACTAACATTCTATTCGGGATGTTGTGTGATACAAGATTTGCTCTTGAGGGCGCTGATTGGTATGGAACGGATGCGAAACGGATTATACTATTTGGAACCAACGGCGGCAGGGAAGGCTTTAATGGCTCACGGGCATAGTGACACAATTGTGGCATCGACGTTTGGGGCATGTCCCTATTGATCGGCTATCTCTGGTTCCGAATTTATCGTTGAAATCCAGTAAGACTGAATTGGGAGTTTGTGATGCATGTTGTAGGGCGAGACAAACTCAATTGGTATTTCCAGTTCATACAACTAAAACCACACGCATATTTGAATTAATTCACTGTGATATTTGGGGAGATTGTGCTCTTATTGCTGCTTATCTAATCAATCGAATGCCACTCAAGGTTATTAGCAATAAAACTCCATACGAGGTACTATTCGGTAGAAAACCTACTTATGATCCTTTACGTAGCTTTGGATACCTTTGTTATGTACATCAACAATCTCGGGATAAGTTTGCCCCGCGATCACGACCTGGGATTTTTTTGGGGTATCTGAAGGGACAAAAAGGCTATCGGATCTTTGATCTCGAGTATCGGTCCATCATGACATCACTAGATGTCAATTTTTGGGAGAATATCTTCCCTGGAGATAAGTTCATGGAGGCAGAAAGCACTAACACGTCAGTTGTTATTCCACCAGCACATCCGTACTTGTATGACATACCAGTGACACCGATTATTGACCAATCTACCATTGAGACTCCCGTGATTACACCTCCAATCGAGAATGAGATGCCCATTCTGGGAAAACGTGTGCGCACAGTATCTAAGCGCTTGACATGCTATGATTATACCCTGCCGCCTTCACTTTCTCCATTAGACTACGTTTCGCACCCCACCCTTCCTTCAGCGCACTCGACGGTGTTGGGATTTGGAGGGACTCAAACAATATTTGCGCAGCGGAAAATAAATAAATATTGTTGCCCCAAACCCGCCCTAGG
>JAYMTP010004844.1:0-14269 GCA_036897365.1 Geranium brycei
GCGGAGGGTTGCAGCGGCTCGCCGGCGGACAAGGCCTCTCCTGTGGCCCTTCTCGGTTTGGGCCGGTCTTTCGGTCCAAACTGGTTTGACTCAACTGTTCGTCTGTGAACCGGCTCTGCTAAAGTTTGTATTGTTAAGTTTGTTTAGTGTTGCTTGTTATGTTTAGTAATGTTTGTGTTTTGGTGGTCGAGTTGTTTCAGACATGGTTTGATGGATTTCTCCAATGAGTTTGGGTGTTTTAAGGCTGTTTCTTTATCGTTTCTTTGTAAACTGTACGCGGCCGATGTTTGGATTTTTGGGTGGGGGTTTGTCCCTCCCGTGTATGATTTTCAATGAAGGGGTGTGCTTTCAAAAAAACCTATGGGTGTTTCACACTTTGTCACTCTAATTATTATTTTTGTTTTTTAGTACCCTAACTATGAGTTAGAATAAACGTTAGCATTTCGTTAGAACTAACGGTAAAAATGGTTCACCTGCATAAACATCATTATTTAACTAAATTTAATACCGAAAATACCCTCAGCAGTAAAAAAAACCCCAAAGATCAAAGAAGAACAAGGTTGTCTTCTTTGGCAATTAGGTTGTTGATGCGCCCTGAACCCACCACGTAAAATAATACAGGTTGAATCTCGGACTGCCAACAGTGTACCGGTCACAAGTAATACAGAGTAGTAAGATTACGGCCCCGAGTTATCGAACCCAAAGGACAATACAATTATTCAACTTTAAACACTCGAATTTAATTTTATAACTAATCTTAGTCAGTTGAAAGTTTGATAGAAAAGGTGCAGAATATGTAGGATTAAACAATTAAAAGATAATCAAATAATCAAGCATAGGTTCTCAGACAACAAATCAGATAAAAAATTTTTGGGGAATAAATTAAATAAAATTTATGTTTGTTGGTGTTTCTAAATCAGGGTGGTAATGAGAACTCCTATCCTACAAAGAAACCCCTCCAGGGTGAATGAAAGAACTTTTTCTCCGTAAGCAACCACGATATCCCTAATCAATGATTTAACCGGTTGAGAAGCATTACGACTTGTGAATTCTCTTAACTTTCAGTGGGTGTCACATATGGTCATTACTACCGTGTTAACCGACCTATCCCTAGTGAGGATTTAAACCCAGCTTTCAATTATAATTTCCATTTACTAACTCCCCTCCCGAGTGATATTAGTAAACTTAATCAGTCTATTTGCAATTAAGTGAACGAAGCATTAAGTACAGATTAATTAAAATCACCCTACTCGGCGCAACAAGCATAATAAAATAATTACCCAAATTTTCCTAATTTAATTCATCCATTCATCGCCTCAAATCCCTAATTGAAATTAGTTCCTCATGTTAATAATTGCATCTAAAATAACCATGCTAGAAGTGAAATTTAATAATACATGTGATATATACGTGAAGTTGTTTGTTCAACAATCAAGTATGCATAACAAATTTCAAGACATAATTAGGTATAAGCAGACTGCACAAGAACATGAATTGAAAATAATTTCAATTAGAAATTTATAAAGTACAAAAGAGGGGAATTGAGAAAATTAAACCCCAGAATTAATTCTTATTCGAGAATTGAATACATGTGGTTGAAGTTCCTCTGATTCTCCCCTTCGGCTTGATCACTTGGTCTCTGGAATGGCTCCTGGATGCTTCTGAAGCTCTCTGACTTGAAGACGTAGATGCATACTGATTTTTAGTAATTTTCTTCTCTGATTTTTCCGTTTTTTTTTCGAATGCGTCGACTCCTATCTATACTAGTCGAATTTTCGGGCCGCCATGGGATCGTTACCGATTCCCCACGGACTGTGGCACCTTCATGCCTTGGTTTTCGTGCTTCACGACTCGTCCAAGACTCGGAGTGGTTGACTGTCTGGATGGCCACGGGGTGGCCACGGTCAGACTCTTTCCGCGCATATCTCGGGCATGAATTCGACACGTTCTGAAGTGGGAGGTGGCCACGGGTATTGGCCACGGGTTGTGGCCAATTGGCCACTCAACGGATTTGTCAATGGTCTTGAAGCTTGCCCCAGGATCGTGGCCTCTATTTGGCCTCGGGTTCTCACCACAGACCATGGCATTTGGCCACGTGTCTTCTCTAATTGGTTGCTTCGTTGGGTTTTAAGGCCCAAGTTGATGGCCACAGGGTGGCCCATGTATGGTCACGGCCCGATGGCCCTTGACTATGGGGTATCCTCGAAAAACTCCTGAAGAATGGTCTGAAATGACTCAAAATCTGCATATTTCACTCAGAGTGCTCGTAGAGCAAAAATACATAATAGGTGGGTTAAATGCATCAAAGCAGGATGAAAAGTGAGTAAAAATGTGGTCAAATAGGGCTGAAAAAGTGGCGTTTTTAGCACTTATCAGTTGTCTTATCCAACAAGCTCTCATAGTTGTGAAGTGAAGTTTTTAGGTTTTTGGTTTTTAGGTTTTGAGTATTGGGGTTTTTTATGGAGTTCGGTCATAAATCGATTTAAGGATTTAAAATTCTGGAGAATTATTGGTTGTAGATCTAGTGGGTTTGTGCTAAATTGGGCGAGCCTACAAAATCCGATCAGAGGCGAGGCGTCGATGTCGAGTATCAACGACGCGACTTCTTTTGTGAGTGAACTCTAGGACTGAGTCGCGCCGCTAGAGCTCCACGACTGTTTAGACGTTCTGACCTCGTCGATGTTGAAGGTCGACGACAAGATTGGGTTCACAAAAGAACCCTGGGGTCCCTAAGTCTCACCACCAAAGACTTATGACCCTCCTTAAGTCGCACCACCAGAGTCTCGTGAACAAACCCTTGGGCATCTTTAGTTCTCGAGCGATTCTCCTATGTGTTGTTGTTCCGTAATTCTCTTATCCAGTGCAATTTTGATCTTGGTTGCACTATCTTCGATCTTCGCAAGTGAGTCCAGGCCGAGCGCAAAGAAGGCGTGGTGGTCGGAGGGCGTGGTCCGGCTGTAGGAGAGCTTTCTGTAAAGGAAGATCATGAGAAGAGAGAAAAAAAGAGAATTAGAGTTAAGTGTTCTTATTTAAACAGGTGTAGTTTGGTAATTTTTATTTTTCGTTAACAAAGTTAACACACATGTCCCAAACTCATAATTAGAGTATTACAAGCGAGAAAAAAATAGTCAGGATAGTAAAGTGTGAAACAATTATAATTAGGTGTAATAAAATATCATTTTTCCTTTTAAAAACTGAAATGTTCGAAATGAATTTACCAACACGTGCATATTAAAATTATGCCCAAATTTGAAACTAATAAGAAAAACAAAAATATAATTCACATGATGTTCAAACACTCTCCCGCCTCACCACCACCTTTACAACTCCATTGGACGATTTCGTCCGCAACAAAGATGGAAAAGCAACCAAGAGTATGAGTTCAATTTCTCTTATGGTTGACAATCGATTTATAGGGTTTTATTTTAGTTTTTTTGAGAGCAAAGAAAGTAGTAAGAATCTAATTCGGGTTGGGTACTCTCCGATTAGGTTTCTAATCCCCTTTTGGGTACTCTCGGATTAAGCCTATGCAAATTTTCCTTCACCATAGTAGTAAATTGTAAAAGAAGTTTATTTTGAGGAAGAATGATATTTTGACAAAATTTAAAAAGAAAATAATAGCATTTAAGTCATTATGCAATAAAATAAATATATATAATACATAAAGGGTGTTTAAAGGTATTTTCTGGGAAACAAAATTTAAAAAAATTAACATAACTAATGGGTTGAATTTTTTTTGTAAGTTAGGTGAGCGCAAATGATAATTTGAAACTTAAATGTATTAAAGTTAGAAACCAAAATTTTAAGTGTATCAAAGTGTCATTTCCCCACACATTAAACTATCACATTGACTTTAAAGTGTTTTTTCCTTTTATTTAATACTTGCGAAGGGTATGCTACATGGCAAGCGTTTTTTCTTGCTCGACGATTGCCAAAGCTAGTGGGAACATGTCATCATTTGCGTCCCGTGCTACGTCAGCCAATATTTGACCGCCAAAGTAACCTTTGAAGTGACATTCGTCCAAACCAATGAAAGGCCTACATCCAGCCACAAAACCCTTTTTTGGGCCGCAAATCTGATATATAGTCGTAGAAATCCAGATACCAGAGGACGTCCAACCTCTTCCAAAAACTTCTCCACGTCGATAGTACACTTACTTCCCAGATTGGTTTCACGAATTTGTTGTAAATAGTTGCGAAGCATCCCGTACTGCTTGGTATATTCTCCTTGAATCAATTCCTTCTCTTTATGAATTGCTCTATATACCTTGTACCTACTAACATTGCATTATAGGTCTCGCTCAATCACCGTATAAAACTCTTTGACATCAATTTTTTTATTGTCCCAAATATAATCCTTGAACCTGTAACATATGTGATTTGAATGGATGACTTTGAACTTCAAACTCAAGAACAATAAACAAATGTAAACAATACCACCAATAACAAAAACAAAGTTATATGAATAACATCATAACACGATTAAATGTAACATATATAAATAGAACAATATTTTGAAGAAAAAAAAGTATAATAGAGTGTGTGAACAACATCATAAAATTTAGTAAGTGATGCTCACCTCATAGCAATTACTTGTGCAGTAACACTAGTATTCTCCGTGGGCCTGGAACACACGTGAGTAGGCAGCAAAGTCTTTATCGCCCAATACTCCCCGTTCTGTACTTTACTACACCAAACATAGAATGGACACCCATCCTCCCTACATAACACTCCAATTCCATCCTTGTCATTTCTAGTGTAATCAAGAATAAATTTCTGCTCCACACAATAATGCCGTAGAACAAGTCGACAAATTGTCGGACTCTCGAATCTGTCCTCAAGATTTAGTTCAATATTCTTCATTTCTGAGTTAGAATGCTAAATTTTCGGTTCTATGAACATTCGCCTCATACGAGACTCTTCACTGTTAGTGTCACTATCAGTTTCGTCACCTAAATCGGTATCACCATCAGTGCCTTCATTAATGTTTGATTCTTCTTCACCCTCAAAAGTAGGCACTTCACTTCCTTTTCTTCTTCCTGAACTGTAAAACGCAAAATACCTACAATACATATAAGTTTTGTTCACTTGTATAATAAGAGGGGTTAGTTTGGTAATTAAAAAACCAATATGAGGTTATTTTGGTCTTTTAATAATCACATTAACAGTTGTGCACTCGGTGCTATGAAATGCAAAGTTAACCGTGACATAATGCAAAAAAATAGTTAACTGTAGTTTTATACCATGTAAAGTTTACCATAACTTTTTGCAATTTGCCCTAAATTTATTCATGAATCTTTAAGTAAATCATTAATTGCTTATGTGAAAAAAATGGTTGACATAGCGCCACCTCATTTTCCCATCGTTTGTCCTCTAACAGAATCAACGTTTATGGTAATTGTTTTGTTCTTACTTGATAGTTGATAGTCATACGATGGGTGATTGTTTCGTGTTATTCTCTCAAAGTTCAATATCGTGTAAGTCCTAATTGTTATTATAACACCATTAATATAATATAATTTTCACTAGTGATGTAGAGAGATTCATTCTTATTTTTCACTTGTGATTTCATTATCATCCATCCATGAGAGTAACTTTAAAGTTGAGTAAATTTCTTTTAGAATTACCCGCATCAATTTGGGCTCAGATTTGCTGGTGTGTCTGGTCAAGTATGATCGTCGGACTAAGCGATGAGGCAGATCTGGTCGTCGGCGCTCCTCTGTCATCGACTTTTTCCGTCATCGAACTCACAAAGAGCCACTCCCATTTTATTTTATTTTTAAAAGTTTTCGTAGAAGACTCATCAATATTTTATATTAGTAAAAGTGTAACTTTACAATATTAATATTTCACAGATATGATTTAGTTTAAAAGAACGTTATACCCTTGACTTTTAATTTGAAATTTGGGACACGAGTGTAGTTTCACATTAAAGTAAGATTATGCTCGCTAAGGGTAATTTGGTCATTTAAAAAAAAATACTAACATAATGTAGTAAAGTGAGAAAATTAATAGTTAAGACACCGTGCGAGCTAAAAAAAATTAAGTGTACTAAAGTGAAAAACGTTAATATTTAAGAATACTAAAGTGTCTTTAACCCTATAATAAAATATGCACTAATGCAAAAAATTCAAATTGCTTCTTCATCCTCTTTGCTATTACTTACCAATATCATATGATATTTTTGAAGGTAAATGGTGAATTTTATTTAATAACTAAGCAACTAACCCGGCATCAAGCCGGACAACTGAAGCTACAGTTGGCGGGACAGACCCCTCACCATAGTCCCAACTACTGTGTGTTAACGCAAACTTGGCCAATTCGTGAGCCACTCTATTACAAGATCTACGAGCATAAGATAACGAGACATTAAATCCGGGAGTCGGGAGAAAACGCCTGCAATCATATATATCATATGATATTAAAATAGAAGCAAACTAAAATTTTAAAGGAAATAAATTCGAATTGATATTATTTCTTTCACATTCTTTACTATTTTGTAGCTTGATCATCACATCATTATAATGGACATAAATAAAAACTTTGAGTTGCTCGTGCTCGTGAGACAAACTAAACAAAATAATAAAAGCAAATATTTGAGAATTGGTATGGAGCTTATGAAGAGTGTATTTTACTTCGTTCTTCTTCCTCGCTCTACACCATCAATTCATGAAATAGAACATCTAATTATTGGAGTCTTCCACAGCCAATAAACATGCTTAGCCAAGTCCATCCCCAGTTATGTACGTATCAGCAGGTGGTGGCCATTCACAACAAAAACATATCTTTTGAAAACAAACGTGTTTGGTGGGTTTGATAATTTTTATGGGATAAACAACCATACAATCTTATATAAAATGGCTCTGATTCTGCAATAATGGCCTTCACACTGAAGCAAAAGACAATGTTTTTGGCTCAGCTGTGTTCATAATCTCTGTGCTTTCAAAACATGGATATATTATATGACTGGACATCACTTGCACTAGAATGAAACGTGCCTCACTCTTGAGATATCTTCCAAAACCTTTATATGGTACATTTACAATTACTGTCTATCAGTAAGCATTGCTGATAAATATACAATCAGGGCTTAACAATGTAATAAACTATGATTCAGGAGGATCCAAATTGCAATGGCTTCCATAAGAACACCTATCTCTGAATGCTAAACAATGTTCCCAAGTTGACAGTATTAATTTGACTCACCAGGAAGAAATTTTCGTATCTGGCAGCCATATAGTATGAATGATGTAGTGTACTTGCTCATTCACTGGTCCTTCCTTCGTCTTCTTCGGATATAGCCGGTATTGACATTGCCAGAAGCTGAAGTTCATTTCAAGAATCCATATCCAAATCCTCGTCGAACATTCCACTGCTGGCGCACTCCAGCATAGCCTTTGCGTTCAGTTCCCTACCGAATCTCCAGATGTAATTCAGACCAATGAGAAGCTCGGTGATTGCTGCTTCTGTCTTTTCTTGATTGGCAAAGAAGAGGGTTTGCACCAGAAGCACATTAGTTCTCGAACCTAAGTTCTGCTGCTCAAAACTGCGCTCGGATTGCCATCTTATCATGTTATGGGCGAGCGGAGCCAGCCATTCCAGTATCCCTGTTATCGCGTCACTCCATTCGCCTGCAAGAACCGTGTCATAAGCCCCAGTAGCCAAGCTCTCGCTGTACGGCTTTAGTAGCGCCCTCAGGGAAGCTCTTACACTTGCGGGCAACATATTGTACAAGTCGTCTCTTGCATCATGCCCAATCAAGTGCGGAGAGGCTGCTAGCTTCTCGATGACTATGATGACATTTGCGTAGTGCAGTGCCAACCCAGCTGCACCGAGTGTTCCAGGAGGAGAATTCAGCAAGCCACGCTTTGAACTGAGGAATGATGGCTTAATCGTGTTTCCCCGAACGAGTTGTCCCACATCAGCATCTTTTGCTCCATTGAGAATTCCTGAATCGGCGTTATTTGAACTGAAGTGGCAATTTACAGTCGGAGAACTGTCTCCCGCCATCATGCATCCTTTGAAAGGTCCCACTTGCGTCAACCCATTGGGTTTTGAATGTGATTTCTTTCCATGAAATGTGGTTAATTGGTCAAAAGTTCTCCATATCTTCTTGCCCCTTTTTTGTGTTGCTGCAGAAAGTGGACCCGACTTGCCTGTTGACCTCTCGAGAGGGCCTGAGTTGGTTGTTGACCTCTCGTGAGGGCCTGATTTGGCTGTTGACCTCTCGAGAGGACCTGAAAAGAAGCTGGCACTTTTCTTCCTACCTGAAAGAGGGCCTGATTTTGTAGTTGAGCCTCGAAGAGGACCTGAATGGAAATTGTCAGGTTTATGTGTTCTCAACATCGGACCCGATTTAGCAGTAAACATATCAACGGGACCTGATGAAAACCTGCCTAGACCATTTCTGGATGAATTTATGGGAGATTCCATCAATGTGGAAACTGACTGGCTGCGGTTGATGAAATCAGAATCCAGTACTCTTGAATCTCTGACCTCGCCATCTACCATTTGTTGGATTCCGAAGACATTTTTAATCCTATTGAATATTGTGAATAGAGATCTAGCCAAAAGGCGAACTATATAATCATAAGTCCTCTTCCACAGTGATGCTTCTTGCAAAGTCCTCACCTCATGCTTCTTCCATGCAACCTTCTTCTCAAACTCAATCAAGCTATTAGGGGCACCACCGTTACACTTCATTCTTCTCACTGTCTGCTCAAGCTCTGTTAATGTTTCCATTTCTTGATACAAGCTCGCATTCACTGAAATAAATCGTCCCATCTTCTTAACTTTCCTTTCCATCTTCCTATATGTAAAACACCATCCATGCGGATCAACTCCAAACAAAACCAGGTCCTCGAAAACATGCTTAAAAGCCTTCAAACTAGGTTCGCTGCATTTACTCGCCAGCCTACCCACAGATCGTGCCACATGTTCCAAATTCTCAACCATCTCTGCACATATCAGGCGACCAATAAAATTGTCATCGTCCGATACAAGCTTTCTTATGCCCAACGAATTATCAATCTCTTCTCTCAGCTTAAGAATCTGCTTATCACTTAGAGACTGCCACATATGAACAAGCTTAGTCATCAAGCTTGCAACTTCAAATGCTAGTATACCAATCACTGCCTTTTCAGAACCACTTTCATGCTTTGGTGGAGTTTTCCACAGACTACGAAACCACAACTCAACCATTCTCGCCAAGAAAGCGTAACAATAGTATCACCTACCCTGACCCACTCCTAAATCAATTGATTCTGCAGTAAACATCAAAATAAGCATCAACTATATATTAACATCAGAAACAAAATTATCTGAATAAAAGCAACTGCAGCCAAAAGGGTAAACAAAAACCCAAAGAAATGTACAATAATGATCTAAGATTTCTGTTACTGTCCCGAACTCCGGATCTCGTTATGGGTTCGCTGTAGTTGTTGGATGGCTCATGGGAGGGTAACCAGTGCTGCTTGTTGCGAGTAATGATCGAACAATTAAGATCGTTAAGAGAGAACTCCTACCTCTTGATAACATGTAACTCTATATTTTAATTCAATTGATGATCTTATTTCGAAAACAAGGCAGGTATATATAGAGCCTGTTGTAACAATCCAACTATTGATAGGATAAGGACAAATCCTTAACCAATCCAACTCTAATAGCTAATACTCCAAACTAATCCAAACTCTACTACATAATACCCAAATATTAATAATTAAATATCTGATATATTTGTTGGGATAGGACTCCTATCAATTTCAAAACTGAATATATCATTATTTTGGAACTCGAAAACTAAAATATTTATGCTTCTTTTGATCAGGCAAAAATAGTAAGAAACCATGTACCACCATCACTGAACCCAGATAGTTAAAGAAAAGTCCTTTTTTGTAAATTAGTAACTCCCCTAAAAGCCTAATTGAACTCTTTTGCCTAAAAAATTCTTCTCACTTCCTAGCCCAATTTTCTTAAATATTTAAACCAAAACAACAAATAAGCATATAAAGCACAAAGTGTGAAAGCCTTTTTTTTTCCTAGGTTACCTACTTCAGCAACCAAATAATCAATCCAAGAGATGGCAAGAAAATCAAAGCTACTAGAACTTCATCTACCACAATCCACTAGTCCAAGCCCTAAATTCCACTCTCAGGCCCATTAAAATCTCATTATTTCTTCATTTGATGATCAAATCGAATCATTTAAAAACAAAACCCCAAGTTGAGCTCCACAGCTTCATGATTTCACATCAAATCTCAAGAGACAATAAAGCTAACCCAGAATCCAAAGAAAACAATGACCCATCACCACAAAACCCAAAATCAAAAGCAACCCAACAAACCCAAAATCAGAAATGACACGAACAAGCTTGAACATGTGCAAATGAAGACACGCACTCACCGATCACATCAGCGAGAAACAACCCAGAAACGATAGATCAGCTGAGACAGAGCATCGAAAGCGAGAGTGGATTTTTGGGATGGAGAGAAAGAGAAGAGAAGGAGCTGAGAAGCTGCAGTGGTGACTGTGCCACCACATCAACCAAGTCCAGACCAAATTGTAGAGAAAAAAACAGCAAAAACGAATCAAAATGTAATAGATTTTCTGCTATTTCTGTTTCTGACCCCTTATCTTTTCGTGTTTTCTGTAATAGCCCCAACCCTCGTGCATCTTGTTTCATTTATCTTCTACTCCGTGACCATTTTTGGTCTTTTTTTTATGCTTACTGCTAAAAAATAAGATATTCTTCTTCTTTATATCTTAGGCCATCTCCAACCAGTTACACCAAAAATTTATTACTACAGAATTAAAGTTTTAATTTATTTTTATAAGCCGGTGTGAATAGAAGTTTTTAACCGATTTCAAACAAGATTAAACTCGGCCAATTGAGTTAGCCATAATGGATTCACTTGATCAATTAAATTGTGATATATATTTTGGGTAATTTTAATAATTAATTATATTATTTTTTAAAATATAAAAAATGAATTTAATATTATATCTGAATATATGGATGTAATATTATTGTAAATAAGGTAAGTTATATATTAAAAATATGAATAATTAAATTAATAATTTTTGTGGGATATTTGTACTGAAAATCAGCTAATACTTTTTTGATAAAATAATCTATTAATTAATTAATATCATAATAAGAATGGATTAATGAAAATGTTGAGCTAACGATTTTGGATGAGCGTGGTGCTTGGCACTACTATTGTGTTTTGTTGTAATAGATTAGAGAAGCTCTTTTTTTTGTTTCGAAATTACAAATTATCATTGTTAACTACTCATATATATACACATGCATAATACTCCATCTTTCAGTCAAGTAATTTCAATTTATATCTCATTTTTAATGGATGTCTAAAAGAATTATCAAATTTATTTTAATCGATTAATCGTAATATAAATATTTTTTTCTTTTTAAAATTAATTATTGATATATGATTAAGCTATAGTACGGAAAAACATCTTTACATACATACCCACTAGGATTTATAGTATGAATTTAATTGAATTGGTTATAATATTTTAGATATATATTAAAGGTATAATAATATATAATAGTATTAATAAAATCAACTTGTAAATAATTTTCATTATCAAGGCTCATGTGACCAGCTTCCTATGCCACACAATTATGATGAGGACCCTTTGTTGTTTCTGATCAAAAGATCATTTTCTTTCTCATAAGAAAAAATAGGGGACATGAGTGGAATGAACTAAAACTCAAATCTCGTGAAGTGAAAAGTTTTGAAAGTTATGTGGTACATGTTGAAAAGCGGTGAAGTACAGGCACTTAAGTGCAAGAGAAACATAAAGAAAAAGAGATCCATCGCCATCATTAATGGCCACCACGCGTAAACATGTCGGATTACTGTTTTTTGGTATTTTAATTAATTATTGCATTGATTTCAACCATACTTAAGTAATTAATTTTATATGTACCAAATTTGATACTAACTTTTACAGTATTTGTATGATTAGATATTGTCGGGATGGCATTTTTATTTAAAACGTGAATGTATAAATATATGTTAAATATTTGAATGGTATTTAACATTTTATTTATTTATTTGCATGAGATGGAGGTCGTGGCTCTGTATGATGCTAACTGGTTCGAGTCAATTGGTCTCCGGGATTATCATAGGGTCTGTTTAAAACATTCTGCAGTGGGATCACAGAGTTTCTCCATTCGTATGAGGTGGATGTCGTGGCTTTACGTGATGATGCTAAACGGGTTGAGCTAAACAATATTGAATTAATCATTAACTAATGATGTTGCGTACTATCCACTATCGAAACATGTGTTCTTCTTTATTTTGATCGTAATCAAATGACTCACGAATTTGCCAAGTTTGTTTTGACTAATAGTAGCTGAGATTATGATGAAGGGTCTGTCCCACCATCTATAGTTTCAGCTGTCCAGCTTGATGCCGGATTAGTTGCTATTTAATTAATAAAATTTGTTTTTACCTTCAAAAAACATTTTATTTATTCAAAAAGAAAAATATTTATTTTTCAAAAAAAAACTCTTTTCCCATATAAGAACGTTGTGTTTATATACAATATAAATGAAGACATGCTGTATTTTAAAAGATATTTAATTCAAGTGGCAAATGTCAATTACACTTGTCATTACTAACAAGCATATCAATCATTGACTGTTTTGTTAAATTGAATATAATAAGACTATAAGAGTAGATTAGAGAAAAACAAAATAAGAGTCATGTCGATTGATATATGTCCTTATCTTTTATGTGAACTCGACGGGCCAAACAAAACACACGGACCATTATCGTAGTTTTCGGGTATACTGTTAACTTCCTCCCTAATAACTAATAAGTCACGGGAACGGGAGATTAAATAATCACGATTTCAATTCAATAATTTTGCAATTGTAATAAGAAATTTCATTTCCCCTATGGTTTTAGTAGTCGAGAATTATAAGTCGGTAAGGGACTTTATAGTCTTTTGATTAATCAATTTATCCTCCTCTATTGTTTCTTTTGAAATCAAGCCAAATCATTAACTCAGATGCAGCTCTAGACCTTACTGGAAATAGGTTGGGAGGCGGACTCGTTTGTCGCGACGCTGACGGCTGTCTCTGAGAAGCTCGGTGCTTCAATCAGATATGCAGTTCGAACCCTCTTGCAGCGGAGGCACTGGTCTTCAGAGAAGGAATGGTCTGGGCAACTCAAAAGGGAGAGACCAAAGTGGTCTTTGAGACTGATTCTCAAGTCCTTTGGTCTCTTCTCAAGGCTCAAATCATTCCCCCTTCTCTTATTAGGCTCTCTAATAAGAGATTGTAAAAACTATTGCTGTAATTTTATAAATATTGTTTTTTCTTTTACCCCTAGATCAAATAATCAGGTAGCTCATTACTTAGCTACTAATGCTCTTTCGAGCCCTGATCTCGAGTTTAATAGTGCTGATTTACCAAGCGCATTAACTCGTATTGTAATGGTAGACGGTTCTTCAATATAATGAGCTTGTCTCTTTTCTTCAAAAAAATCATTAATGAAATCACCAGAGAGAAAAAATTTCACACCCGAAAATCGAGCATCAGCCTTGTACAGTTTACAAGTAAATAGTAAAAGACAGCCTTAAAACACCCTGCCTCTCTGGACACCTCCAAGCAACCATGTCGGACACACTGACCACCTAAACTAAGCACATTAAAACAAATAAAAACATGTCGGACACACCAACTGCCGCTAAACAAACTAAAACTAAACACGAAACACGCAAACAACCTAAAACATCAAACAAAAGCAGCAAAAACTAAACCAACCACAATCCTCGGGAAGACATCCATCTCAGCGAGCGCTGCTCCTCAAGCACCTCCCACAGGGGGTATCAGATAATCACCCATTTCTGGGCTTCTCGGTGTGTCCCGGTTCACCGCTTACCTAAGGGAAAATCCAATTGATCCCTCCTAAAACAGAAGCAAAACCACCCAGACCAAGCAGCTCCAAAGTCACGACAGATTAGGAGAGGAAACATATCTAGCATCGAAACCACCATATCTAAAGCCTTTCCGATCTACCGACCACGCCACAAAACCGACGGACCAAAACGGTCCAAACTAGAAGACCAAAAAAGACCGAACTGGAGTGGACCGACCAGACCAAAAGACAGCCAACAACGAGACCGAAATGGAGTGGACCGACCAGACCAAAAGACAGCCGGCAACGAGACTGAACCAGAGTGATCCGGCCAGACCAAGGGACGACTGACAACAAGGCCGCCGGCGACTAGCCGG
>JAYMTP010004845.1:0-14269 GCA_036897365.1 Geranium brycei
CTAATACAATGAGGGCATCCCTTTATATAGGGAATACACATTACAAATAGGAAAGTATCTACTAGTCCAAATTAAGAAACACTAAATAGGAAACCTTAATAACCCTGATTGACATTGTATTAGGGACAACAACAATCATCAATAAAACTTGAGATTGACATAAAGCAAAACAAAAGCTTACGTGAGAAATGAAAACAATAAAAATAAATTAAAGCAAAATAATATAAATGAACAATGAATATAAATTATAACAGATTAATCATGTAAATTATTATCATTCTATTTTAAAAACATAATATTTTGTAATTAATATATAGAAAAAAATCTAATAAGCAAATGTTGTTCAGTAGAATATAGGAGAGAGAGTGACGGTACTAGTGCCATACTATTTAACATAGGCATGTTGTTCAGTTGGTGGGAAGATGAAAACCCCAGCCCAATAGTTGTTAAAAATAAGAACTTGCTCTGTGGGGACTGAACCCACAAACCTGAAAGGTCGTGAGATTTGTATCCTAACCACTTAGCCAAATGTACTTGTGACAATTTTAGACAATACGTATATACATTACAATTTAAGGGGGGGCTGCCCTTCCTTGCCCCGTGGATCCGCCCCTGATCGTGGGAGTTCTTGTTTTTTTTATCTCGGAGGTATAATAGTGCTCTCTGTATCCAGAATTACACAGGAAACAAGGAGAACTTGGGAAAATGTGAGCAGGTAAATATTATCTTTCTCAAATTTACTTCCAGTTTCTATTTAGTTACTTTCTATCAGCATACTAATGCTGCCATTAATAATTGAAAGCAATAAGACTAAATTTATTTGTAAGGTTTGCCTGTGCGTAAGGTCTGCATTCTATTCTGGTCTATCAGTTATGAGTTGCAAATATAATTATGACACTTCACCCTCTGTTAGTTGCGAACCTTTTTACCTTATAATTATATTGAACTAGGTCTGTATTTATGTATTTATGGTTAAATTTTCATAAACTGACGGATTAAAAGAAATTAAAGCCTCATTTTGCTCCGATAGAAAAATAAAGATACGTAGTGTTGGATGTCTTCAATTATTGCCGATCAAAATAAATAAATAAATAAGAATATGTATAAAGGTAAAAGTAAAACAATCCCAATATCAAATAAAATTTGACATGGTATCAGAGCAGATTTGAGCTGGGCATGTTTGTGTTTACCCTTGTGATCTCCTAGTCACTTGTGTTCCTTCCAGCAGAGTGTTATCTTGTCCACATGCAGTGGACCCTTCATAGAAAGAAAGTGCAGTGACAGAAGTGGTGGCAAGATTATTGAATTGGTTGGATAATGGCACAGAGTTTTAAACCAACAGGGCAAGTTTCAAAAACCAGTGATGAATTGTTTTCAAAACTAATGAGAATAAGTATGGAAACTAAAAGAAATTGAAGGATGTATTTCAAAAAAATTGAGCGAACTTTATCAGCTTTGGATGTATCAAGATTTGGGCTCAACACCTCCCTTTGGAAGAAGAGAGCTCTTTTTGCCACTTTTAGAACACTGCCTAGCTTTTTTATCCGTGTGAGCAGTGTTCTAAAAATCTGGCTAGGCGACCGCCTAGGCAGGGATTTTCAAAACACCGACACATTTTCATATAATTGGGCTGTTTAAGTCGGCTAGAAGGGTGTATGCAAATTTTTTTTTTGAAAAAATAAAATAATTTATACCTCTGTAGCACCAAAAAAATTACAAACCTACTTGGAAACATGAAAGGAAGAAATCTGAACACTAATGCCTTGTCCACCCGCTAAACCATGATTAGCGAGTGGACAAAGCCACACGATGAAATTTTTTAACCAAGAAGCGGATCGAACCTAACCCACCGATACCATGTCTATGTAATACTTTATTGATAATTCTTCTTCCCATACAATGAAATAACCCTTTGTACATGGAATACACATATACTAATCATGAAACTATCTACCCTGATTGACATTTTTATTGGTATTTTTATTATTTTCAAGGATATTAATGTACCAAATATTAAAATATTGATTTGTATTTGTTAGAATAGTTAATTAATATTAGGTTTTCTTATTAGTATTATGTTTCCTTATTTAGTTTGTTTCCCATTTGTTAGAATAGTTAATTAAATATTAGGGTTTTCTATTAGTAATATGTTTTCCTATATAGTCAATTCTCTTTTATTTCAACAAAAGCATTGCATTTGTGTGGCAGTTCTTCTTAGAGCTGATGAAAGTGCCACGTATTGAAGCCAAGTTAAGAGTGTTCTCATTTAAGATCCAATTCACTGTCCAGGTTTGACTACAATTTGTTTGTTCGGTTACTTCAGTGGCTTTGTAGTGTTATTCTTGGTACCGAATTGGTCATGTGTTGCATTTATTTCAGGCTTCTGACCTCAGAACTAATTTGAATATTGTCAATTCTGCAGCTGACGAGGCAAGATACTATTTATTATATTTGTCTATGAAAATGTTGTCTTCAATTCATGGTGTTATGTCAAACAATTTTCTTCTCTTACCATAACTGTTATATTGCTATTTTGAAAACATTTAATCTCTTATGTGCTTATCAGATAAGAAATTCTACAAAACTGAAAAGGGTCATGCAAACTATTCTTTCCTTGGGAAATGCTTTGAACCATGGAACTGCAAGGGGTGAGTACAACTTGTTTGCTAATCTTTTTAAGTTATTATGCAATTTAGATGTCTGTTATCCACATTAAACTATTTATCTGAAAAATGAGAAATCTTCGACATCTGAGGCTGTGCTCAAAGGTAGGAATGTTCAACAATATAAGCACAATTATAAGTTTCATGCAATCACCTTAGTTTGTGCTTAATTTTTATCTAGAGGGATCAATATCTTCTGTGGTGGTTGCATTTAGCTGGCCAATTTATTTTATCAATGTAGGGTCTGCTATTGGATTTCGATTGGATAGTCTCCTTAAACTGACTGATACACGAGCACGGAATAACAAGATGACTCTCATGCACTATCTTTGTAAGGTAGAATCTTACTCTCTCTCTCAAACTGTTATGGTCCCGAATTAGGATCGAGTTATGGGTGAACGGGGATAGGTTGAGAGCTCAATTAACGAGAGAACTCTAGGATATCTTTACTAAACTAATTCACTACTTTAACTTACTTCTTCATTGATATGTATTCAATAGCTCAAGAGGCTATTTATACATAGGAGATACTACTAGAAATAGAATAAAAGTGGGGATACAACCCCTACAAACATGGAATGTGGGAAATGCATAACTAACTAACTAACTAATTATTAATTAAAATAAACGATAGATAATAATAATATGACTCCATGTTGACTTGGGACTATAACATCACTCCCCTCCTCCAAATAGCGCTTGACCACGAGCGCCGATGAGGATGCACAACATGAAGGGATATTCCTGGATCATAGATTGTTGCTTCCATCACATCATTCTCCATAATCATTATGAAGCAGGTGGTATAAACAAGGTAGCCCTCATACTTTGAGTTGACATCTACCATTACCATGTCTATTGCAACAAGTACCAATTGCTTATGTATTTAGGCACATTTTTGTATACCATCAGAGCTTTTGGAGGTTTTCACATTTTCAACTTTAGACATAACCTCCAGGGCAGCCACCATGTCGCTGTGTTTCTTCTCTTGAGGTGCATGTGCTATCATGGGAAGGAATGAGCTTTTGGAGGTTTTAACATTTTCAACTTTAGACATAACCTCTGGGGCAGCCACCATGTCAACGTGTTCCTTCTCTTGAGGTGCGTGTGCTGTCACGGGAAGGAATGAGCTAGCACTTTGCAACATATTAGTTCGAGGAAGACGTCCCTCAATTTGTGCTTGCTGTACCAATTGAGTCAGTTGTTGGAGTTGCGCCATCAACTCCTGATGTCTCGCTTCCTCCGCGATACTGTCAGCTCGGGACATGTCAATAAACTCCTTGAATTGTTCTTGGAAGGTCCTCGACGCCACCATAACTCCAGCTCTGATACCAATCTGTTACGGTCCCGAATTAGGATCGAGTTATGGGTGAACGGGGATAGGTTGAGAGCTCAATTACCGAGAGAACTCTCGGATCTCGTGACACCTCTAGGATATCTTTACTAAACTAATTCACTACTTTAATTTACTTCTTATTGATATGTATTCAATAGCTCAAGAGGCTATTTATACATAGGAGATACTAATAGAAATAGAATGAAAGTGGGGATACAACCCCTACAAACATGGAATGTGGGAAATGCATAACTAACTAATTAATAATAATAATAATCCATGTTGACTCGGGACTATAACACAAACTTACTCTGATTTTCATGTCAAGTTTCTCACTCAATTAATATAATAGCGTGGGCTTCCATTGCTCTATTTTCATCTCTTTAGACATTTGCGGGACTTTACTATTTAACAATAATGAGGTGATTAATGATGAAAGATATTGACTCTTCTTTTGCTATATACCCTTATAGACTAAAGATTTTAAGCTTCTCCAACTATATTTTAGCAAAAAGTTGGTTGGATTATCTGGTTAGCTTACTTCATTTGACAAGCTATAGGTGATTTCTGAAAAGTTGCCGGAAATTCTTGAATTTCCAAAAGACCTTGTCAGTTTGGAGGCGGCAACAAAGGTATTTTCCTGTTTATTTTTCTCTTTACTATAAGTAGCTCGTTGTTGGCAATCTAGAGCTAATGTTAAATTATGATGCAGTTACAACTGAAATTTTTGGCAGAGGAAATGCAGGCCATCAGCAAAGGGCTGGAGAAAGTTGAACAGGAATTGACCGGTGCATCAAATGACGGTCCTGTGTCAGCCGAATTTTGCAAGGTACCACTCTTATCAGCCGTTTTTATGCTTGCATCATGTTAGCCGTTTTAAAGAAAGTGTGAAATCCAAATACTTCCTCAAAACTTCCTTCAATTTATTTTCTACCTACGTTAATTAGATCGTTTTCTTTCTTTGCTTTTAAGTCTTAACATTCCTTTATTTATGTTTTATCAGCTTTTGAGGGAGTTTCTTGGTTTTGCTGAAGCTGACGTTAGATCTCTGACTTCAATTTATTCTGTTGTGGTATGTATCATTCTTTTTTTCAATGAATAGCTTTAAACATTTTGCTATTTTTTTTAATGCAAAGTCTTGCAAGATTCTAATTACAAATGCCTGAGGCATATTTATGAATTTCTGTGATTTTAGGGTAGAAATGCAGATGCATTAGCTCTGTATTTTGGGGAGGATCCAGCTCGTTGCCCATTTGAGCAAGGTGATTTTAGTTAATATGTTTAAATTGTTAATGCTGTCGTAGCAAGAAAAATAACAATCTGATTAATGCGTTTAAATCTTACTCCTCCTGTCCAAAATATGTGTGTTAAATTTTAACAAAAAGGTAAGGATTAGTGGAGTCGATGCTTCCCTTTGTGCCATATACGCCAATGATCTTTCCCACTAAGTAATTGTACTAACTCAAGTAAAGGATGCTTTTTTTTTTATCAGCGATAAAGCTGTAAATTCTAACCTAAAACCTCTTCCCCCCTCTCAAGCAGATGACTAGGATTGGAACACTAGCAGGTGCTGAAATGACGGATATTATTTGTAAGGGAAAATGGGCAAAAACATGTTTTATACTATTACACTTTTGCAAGAGGGTGATGTGTACTTTAATAATGACAAAAATGTGCTGTGAACTTTATTTTTTTCGTGCAAAATGTGTGTATTTGTACAAAAATAACGAAATTCCCTTAAAATTAAGAATTATTTTCTTAAAAAAAATTTCTAAAAATTTTTTTAGCTAAAATTTATATAATCAAAATTTGTAATTTTATTTTTTAGTCAACTTATTTTAAGTTAAAAATTATTTTATAAAAACCTTAATTCTTAATTACAGGGGCAATTTCGTCATTTACATACAAATATACACATTTTACACAAAAAAACGAAGTTTATAGCATTTATTTTGCCATGAACAAAGTACACAACACCCCCTTGCAAAAGTGCGATAATATACAACACCATTTTGCCATTTTCTCTATTTGTAATTGGCATATATAATTAACTTCCTAAATAAGAAAGTGGACACCTTTTGTTGCCTTTTCATAATTTTGCATCTGGAATCATGCTTCTGAATGCTTTTGTCCATGTGGATGACAATCTACTACCCAAACATCTGCTGATGGAAGAAAAGTTTTCTTGTTTTAAGTTCCTATCCATAGCTTTGTACTTGCTCTGTCTAAATGTGCATCAATATTTGGAATATGTCTTGTAGTGGTCTCTACCCTGCTCATCTTTGCAAGGATGTTTACACGAGCACACACAGAAAATATCAAGCAGATTGAACTTGATAAGAAGAAAGCGGAGAAGGATGCTCTAAACGAGAAGAAACAAAAGGAGGCCGAACAAATCGAGATAATGAAGAAGCAAAAGGAGGCCAAACAAAGCGAGGCAATGACGAAGCAAAAGGAAGAGGCTGAACAAAGCGAGGCGATGAAGGAAAAGGAGGCCGAACAAAGCGAGGCGGTAAAGAAGGAAAAGGAGGTCGAACAAAGCGAGGCGATGAAGAAGGAAAAGGAGGAGGCCAAACAAAGCGAGGCGATGAAGAAGGAAAAGGAGTCCGAACAAAGTGAGATGATGAAGAGCAAAAAGGAGACCGAACAGTGCATGCAGATTCCAATGACTAACTAACTGCCAATAGAAGTATACCATTGGGTTGTCCACCATAAATCTTTTTATGAACAGAAGCTGTTCAATCGCAAGAAGAGAGAAATATTTGTTCAATGGAAAAAAAGATACTCGATACAAGGACAGAACACAAACATACACATACACATACAAGGAAGTTGCACGTGAAGTATAGATAGGCAGTAAGGACAGTAGGCAGGGCACAGCAGGAATACATAGTTTTTTAAATGGTAAAGTAATTTAACTCACACCCATCTTTACAAATTCATGAAAATGGTGTCAACTTGTGCTGTTTCTCTGATATGGTTTGCTTGTTTCTCGCAGAAATGCTAGAGTTGATGAAGATAGTCAAGCGAACCCCTTGTAAGATGATTCATATGAATTTTGCGTAATTGTAGGTTTTTCCCCTTTGTATCTTAGAAATGTAACAGTCTTGTTCTCTGTGTATATACATATATAGGAATGTATATCTTTTATATGATTAGCAAATGCAGTTTCTTTCCTCTATTGAAAAGGCGATTTAGAAACTGCAATCTCCAGGTATGTTCATGTGTTGTTTTTATGTTTTACTCATCCATGATATGTAGTGTAAAACATGAGAAAAAGAAGAAAGACTAGAAACACCAAGATCGAGTCTCGTTCATGTGTAGCTCCTTGCATATATATCCTTACACTTGTTTTACAAGTTACGAGGATGAGGCGGTGTAGGGTAGGGAGGTTAGTGGTATTGAGAAGTGATGTTGCTAATGTTACTGTGAAGTTAGAGTCTCTTTGGTCAACAAGGACTCATAATCTTCAACTTTGTTGGGTCTCTTTGGTCAACAAGGACTCATAATCTTCAATTTTGTTGTAGTTCTGCTGCCAGTGTTGCCGTGATGCATTGGGCCCAGGAACAGTGAGGTCAACAGGCATGGCATCACAAAAGGGAATCAGGAGAGTGAGGCCCTGGCGGAAGATTGGTATAAAGTGATGTGTACCATGAAGAGGTTCTTGGAAAGTTGCAGCAAGTACTGACATGTCTCACACATTGAAAGAAATCGAGATTATTACATGAAACATCAACTAGAGGTGATAATACGTTTTGTTGGAGAAAAAATAGTCAGATTATTTTTTTCAGATTTGGTATCTCAATTTTGATATCCAAATTATACATTGTTGATTGAGTTTGAAACAAGCTTTGTCAAGAAACATCTTCTGAAATATATGTCTTATTATATATTTGAAGAGGCAGCAAGATGTGCAATGTAATTTTAGCATCCTTTGTCAAGGAATTACTGAAACTTTGGTGGTTGTGTTCTCATAACAACACTTTGCACCTCCAAACAATCAATGAACTAAATAAATCCAAAAGATATATAGCCTCAGCTCAATTGCAAGTTTTTAATTAAATTTGATTTTAACACGGTATAAGAGATTGATATTTTCCAGCCTACTGTATTGCATCAACAATTGAAACCAATTAGTTCTTTTAAGGAAAAAAAACAAAACAATGGCTTAACTTGATTACTGGTTAGGATTAATTTAAATCTTAACTAGATATTTTCTACCAACAACTTATGATTGATGTAAGGAAAAATGACACTTTACTACACCTACTATCTATGTTTGCTTAACATTTTGCTACCTCAACTATTTTCTTTGTTTAGAACTTTAACTTGTAGTTTGGGACATTTTAATACACCTAATTATACTATTTTGGAAAAAAAATAGTCAACGTAGAAAAATATGAAACAATCGTGGTTAGGTTTAGCAAAATGTTTTTTCCCTTATTTAAATCTCAACTAGATATTTTCTCAACCTACCAACCTCATGATCTATAAAATTGAGATTTTATATAGATATACCTTACTACATTATCTTTCTTCCACATGTACAATTTCACATCTATATGATTATAAAAATATTAGAGGACGAACTCAGCTAAAAGCTTAACCTTATAGTTGGATGACTAATTATAATTTTATACTCTAACATTTAATCCTCACTGTATAAATATCTCATGACTTATATTTTTTAATTTGATATTCTAAATAATATTTTAAGAACTTTTATTATGATATATTAGTATCATGGAAAAATTTCGTGTTACTACACTCAACTTATCTCTTGTTTTTATGTTACTACACTAATCTTTAAGATGGTTCATGTTACTACATTTTCATTTAAGTTTGTCTCAAATAGTAAATATGTTTAAAAGGACACAACTACCCTTTGATTTAAAATATATTTAAAACATGAAAGTTCACTCTTCTTTTCCGGCCCCTCTCGTCTTCTTTTTTGGGCTCCAAGAGAAGACAGACTAATGAAACTGTAGAGAAATTGGAAGAGGATGTAGTTGATCAAGCTTAGGACGGTGCGAACCCGTCGGCGATTCCAAAGGATATTGTTGCGGCGACCCTAAAGGGGTCCCGTCGGGGATTATGATGACCCTAACGTGGAACTGTCGTGGGCTTGGGAAACCATGGACGATACATTTCCTAATCAGTTAATTGCTCAAAAGAGACCAAAAATTGTATTTTTAAGTAACACTTTGTGCGCGACAGGGTAAATAGAGACAATTCAAGGAAGATTGAGTTACGAAAGGGTTGTGGTCATGGATGCTTGTGGTAGAAGTAGAGGTTTAACCTTTTTCTGAAGATTTTTTAATGTGTATAATCATCATCAAAAAATCATATTGTCGTCATGATCTCAATGGATGGAGTGTCCTGATACAAATTAATTGGGTTTTATGGCGACCCGGACCGGAACTTACGCTCTCAGACATGGGATCTACTCCGGCAGCTAGCGGGGGTTAATACTATGCCTTGGTGCGTGAATGGTGATATGAACAATGTCACTAGCCCAACTAAGGTTCTCGAGGTAGATTAGTATCTATTGTCATTAGTTAATGAGTTTATTGACACTCTGAGGGACTATATAATTTGCATGATACGTGTATAATCAGTCATGGTTTCATGTGGAATGGGGCCGGGGATTGAGTGGAAACCATACTCGACCGAGCGTCATATCTCCGAAATGGAAAGCCAAGTTCATGGGAGCGATACTGTGCAACTTAGGGCAATCGACTTCGGACCATTGCCCGATTTTTCTAGATCCTGGTGTTTGAATCAACGTCCGTGCTCCACCAAAATTCAGATTCAAAAATTTGTGGCTCTGATATGAACAGTGTGCGGTGGTGGTCTTGTGGGCATGGAATGGAGGGATTTACATGGCGATGCGCGAAAAGTCAACAACGTAAATTATCGTGCCTTTTCGCTCACCCGGTAGTGAACTGGTCTCAAGTAATAATGGGTAGTAGAACTACGACCCGAAGTATCGAACCCAAAGCATAACGATGGACTCCAAGCACTCAAGTGAAGTTTCGTGATTAATCTCAGTAAGCCGATAGTTTGGAAGAAAGAAAATAAGAATCAGGAAAGACTGAAAAACATGAACTAAATCGGGGCAATAAAGTCACATAAGCGATTTAGGACATTGAAAATATTCAACAATTCTAAAACGGTAAAATGTAGGAATCATGCTCAGAGGAATTAAATTCAAACTCAAAGTGGAAACAAGAAATCCAAATGGATCTTTAAATTTCCTTATGGGAAAAGAGAAGACAAAACCCAGTTAAAGCAATTGTGTTATTCCTAGTCACGGTTCAACACACTGAGAAGCATTAAGATCAATGAAAACTCCTAACTTTCGGTTTTTGGAACCTATAGTTATTGCAATCGTGCTAATCCTATTTTTCCTAGCAAGATTTAAACCCGATTTTACTAACCAAATCCATTCTCAAATTTGTTTCACAATAAAATCAAAGAACTAAATCGATCATTAATGCACACAAAAAATGAAAGCTTTGAGTAACAATTAGTAAAAACATCCTGCGTGGGACTGTGAGCATGAATCAAACATTTTAAACGGTTCTTAGAACATTGAATATTTCCAAGCCCTAAATCACGAATTTTAGTCGATCTGTTGAAATGAAATTTGATGAATTGACAAATGTAAATCATAAAGAACGACAATTCATAATGCAAATCATGAAAAACAACAATTCAGAAAGTTAAACATAAACAACAATTCAATTAAACTCAATTCATCGAATCTAAGAGTAGTACATAAGTATCAAGATAAAGAAGACAAAGGAACAGATAAAATTATTTAATTAAGTGTTCATGAACACAATACATTACATTATCTGGGCTCGTTGATCTTCCTTGATCCTTGACTTCTTCTCGTTAATTCTCGTCTTCAAATCCCTAATTTCTTCTCACTTTCATGCTCTAAATCTCTCAATTAAAGTCTGGAATAAGTTGTAATTGGATGCCCCTTTCATAAATGAGTTGATCCCGTTTTATAGTGTCAGTTCCTGTCGTGATCACGGGGGTGTGGTCAATGACCACATCACGACAGTGGTCAATTGTGCTTGCGAAATTCGGACCACTCCACGCCACGTTCTCCACGATCTGAAATGGTCAATTAACCACGATGACGACCACGGGGTGAGCCAGAGGTGACCCCCGATCTTGACAATGGGCCGTGATCAATAACCACAGGGTGAGTCAGAGCAGGACCCTGATGGTAGGGCTTTTCAGGGACGGTTTACCCGTCCGTAAGCCTAGAATTCCACCCTGCTCCGCTCATTGAGGGTTGCCCATTTTAATAACCGTCTACCGCCGTTACATCTGGACCACAGCCCCGTGGTCAATGACCACGGGACATGTCCAAAATTTCCCGAAAACTCGCTTGAAAAAGACCTAAAATCTGCCCACTAACGTTCATAGCACCCGTGAGGCATAAATAGTCAATAATAATGCATAATCTATCATTAAATGGATGAAACAAGGCTACATGTGGGGGGAAAAGATCATTAAACCCTGTAAAGATGCTCATACATCGCATGGGCAGATTTTAATGTACCAAATATTAATGTCGACTGTATCAGGAAGGCGGGCATAGCTATATGTTCTTGGGGAAAGGGTAGGACATCGGGTATATTAGCCCAGATAAGAGAACTGACCGGATCGTTGAGGGCCTTAAGGGCATTGCGAGATGAGGTTGGGATGAGACGATACTGGGAGACAGAAATTTTCTTGAGTGAGGTTCTCCTTCAACACGAAATCTTGTGGCGACAAAGGTCCAAAAAAATGTGGCTACAAGCCGGGGATCAAAATACAAAAAATTTCTATGCCTCATGGGAAACAGATTTGGCTAATCATATTTCAAATTATTTTTATTCTATCTTCTCTTCTTCAGGCTCTAACTCGATGTCAATCATTGATTTCGTTACTTTAGTTATATCTAAATCTATGAGTCACACATTACTGCAGGATGTATTAGAGGGAGATGTGTGGGCCATGTTATTCAAAATGCACCCGGATAAACCTCTAGGGTCGGACGGTTTAACCAATGTATTATTATTTTTAATTATGTTGCATAAGGAAATTGGATGAAGATCATAAACTTCGGCCATCTCTTGTTTATTTTGGATTAAGACTAAATGAGATTCATTAACTCCAATAGGCAAAGACCTTGTCTGGATCACCTCGGCAACGGTTATGTGACCTCCCTTCTGCCTGTCAGCCAATGTTGCTGGAAGAATCCAACAGTGAAAAAGATGTTATTATTACAAGATCATCTCCAAGTTCATTGTTAATCAATGAAAAGAGTTTCTCCAAATCATTATATCTGGATCTTAGAGTGTTTTCATTCCTGATAGACTGATCACTGACAATATTATGATATCTTTTAAATTGCTGCATTACATGCGTCGTAAACAACAAGGTAAACCAGAGCTCATAACTCTGAAGCTTGATATGAACAAAGCTAATGACATAGTGGAATGGGAATTCATTCGGGCTATGCTTTATAAACTTGCTTTATAAGTAAGGAGACCGCTGCCCTGTGTGGACCGATGGACTAAGCTGTCTACAGGGTAGTTGAAAATGTGGATGGAGCAACGAAGAGGATGGGTGGAAGATGTAGGGTAGGCTTTATTTTGAGAAACGTTATGGGTGAGGATTTGGAGCGAGGAACATTGGTTGGGCTGCGTCGGAGCTGGTAGAGGTGATATTGATTAAAGAGGTGTTGGCTTGGTGCACTCCATAGGTTGGCAGTATGTGATAGTCGAATCAGATTGACAAAGTGTATGGAGAATATTAGGCGAAAATCAAATTTGTTATCACCTACAGGAGCCATAATTTTCGATTGCTGACGTACCGAAATCGCACCCGCAAAAATGTGCAAGTGTGATTCACGACAGGTGCCGGCAGTGTACCGGTCTCAAGTAATACAGGGAAGTAATTTACGACCCTGAGTTTATATCGAACCCAAGGGACAATGTGGTTACTCTCGTTTACCAAATCTTAATCACCCGAACCGAGTTTCGTGACTAATCTTGGTCGGTCGAAAAGTGGGGTTAAGGCTAAAACTTGTAAGAATAAATTGACAATGAAAGGCACAACGGGAAATTAGAAGAATATAACGTAAATGAACAGAATAATCTCGGCATAGATTGAGACAGATGAATGAATCAATTAATAGATTTGAGAAACAAACTAAATTATAGTTATGCTTGAGGTGTTGCTTCCCATGGAGGTAACGAGAACTCTTAATCAACCTTTGTATCCCCTTATAACGGAGGATACAAGGTCAATCAACCACAATACCCCCTTGTTAGGTAGATAAAGAGTCTATAGTGGGGTAAAAGAACCTACATGCAATTAAGGATAGATTTACCTCCCCCACTAGCATTAAGATATGTGAATTCTCTAGATCTTTCGGGGTGACCCTATGGATGTTACTACCGTGTTAACCAGCCTCACTCAAGTGTAAGATTTGAACCCGATTCCTACCACTCAGATCCATCTACTAGGACCCTGCTACGTTATGCCAGTAGACTTGATCAATATAGATATGATAGAGTCTCCCTCCTCGACGCTACAAGCATATAAAATAATTACCTAAATTTCCCTAATCCATAATTAACTAAGACATCGCCTTAACCCCGAGGCGTAATCAGAAAGATAAGCTCATATTCAAAATGATAAACATGCAAATCTATGAATTAAATCATGCATTATAAAATTCTTAAACAACATAATTAACGAAATGAAATACGAACTAAAATCAAATTGCATTAATTGAATAAAATGGTTTACAAAGAAAGGGTGAAGAGAATAAAACACATTTGATTCTCGGTGTGAAAATCAATACATGATTTTGATCTCCGGGCCTCTCCTACAAGCTTAGACCTTGATTCTTCAGCCTCGAGATCTGAAGAACTTGAAGAACACGAAGAACACTATAGAGGATTTAGAGCGGAATAAAGAGTTGTGGAAGTGAGAGATGATGAAAATGAGACTAGGGGTTGGCTATTTATACTAGTCGAGTCTGCCACTTGACCACGGAGCGTGGTGATCGGCCACGGGGTCGTGGCCGGAAACGATCCCTTGTTTCTAGCGGAGACGACTCGCCCAACTCAACGACCTTTGACTAATCTTCTGGTCACGGGGCTGTAGGAGTTGTACCCTAGGCCAATCGCAGTTTATGTGTAATTGTTACATCATCATTGCAATAATAAAACGACATTATATTATCATTGTGTTG
>JAYMTP010004846.1:0-14266 GCA_036897365.1 Geranium brycei
TTTACTTTTAATTTTTATTAAATAAATATAAATATAATTATTATTTAAAAATAATAATAATTTTTTTATTAATAAATATTGCTAATATAAATTATTTATTATTAATAAGTTTTATAATTTGATGAATAATGGCGTCAATTTAAAAATTTAATGAATAATAGAGGGCAATTTTGACTTTTCACACAAAATAAAAATTTTCATTCTGACACTGTTAGAACAAAGTGTAAAAAACGCAATTAGTTGACTTTAATGTAAACTTTTTTTTTAGTCATAGTAAAGTGTAAAATAAACCATTTTAGTATGGGCAAAGTGTAATCAACCCAATAAATTACGCTTAACCCATGATAACCCAGTTAGCTCTAATACCATGAAAGAAAAGATAAATGGTTTGTGAAGATTTTATTCATACTCAATATTTGCTATATATAGGAAATAACATATGTTACAGAAGGTAATAAAATATTCTAACTCTGTTACAATATGTTACAATAAGGGTGTGGTTTGGTAATACACCAATTTATCTGCCATCAATGGATGAAATTATTTCTTTCACTTCTGAATCCCAAAAAATTCGCTTAGAGGTCAGTATACAAAGATTTAAGGTCATTTCTTCAAATTACTCTCTGTTTCTAACTTCGTAGCTTTTGCATTAGCTTCGTTGATATTACATACCAAATAAAAGGTCTGCTTAGAAAAACCATCAAATTCTCCGAAAAGAATCAAATGAAACCATCTAATTGCTTTTTCCATTCCAACATACTTGCCTGTAGAACCTGTAAATATTTTCGCTACAAAAATGGGTTGTGAATGGTGATTGCACGATGGTACGATACTTGATTTATGCTTATAAGGAACACGTCCAACGGTGAGATATGAATCAAGTCGAAATCTTTGACCCCATTCATATAATGTTAGGGATGACACTGGGGCGGGTTTGGGGCGAGTCTAGTAATCCCAAACCCCGCCCCAAAATTAGATCCCCTGCCCCGAACCTGTCTTATTTTTCGATATTTTGCTTTCTAACCCGTCCTGAAATGTGCCCCGACGGGTACGGATAATTTGCAAGTTCCGGATTCGCCCCGAAATCAGACATTATTCCTTCTTTTTTTTCTTATAACTCATTCTGTATTATATGATCATCACTCAATTAATTTTACATACAAATAGTAAGTTATATTTATGCATAAAACATGGTGTAGCAAAACATCTTTTTGCCAAAAAAAATAAGTAGGTTGAATCTCATGATAATGTGTGTGAAATATAAAAGCAAACACTAAATCAGTTCAGACACATTCTAATTTTAAAGAAATAACTACTGCAACATCGCAAATTAATTCATGGTCCATTCTAATTTTAAAGAAAAATACTACTACAACATCGTGCTTGAAGTCTTCAAATCCTAGTGCATGATGTTTTCTCACTACGCAACCAAAATCAATTATGAGAGATCAGCTAACCGTATATGCACGAAAAATCAAACCTCACAGAGTAACATATATAGAGAAACAAAAGAACTGAGTTCCTAACTAATGTATAATTTATTTTTGAGAAACCTAATTAAGATTAATTAGTTGGTAATGTTTTCTTTTAAATACAAATATAATATAATTACTTTTAACATACGATGGGGCGGGGCAGGTACTGGTCACCCCAACCCCGGCCCTGACCCGAGCCCTGTTACTCGAAATTGTTGACCCGCCCGTTTTCAATAGGGTTGGGTCTATAGATTACCCGCCGTGTTTGGTATTTTTGTCATTCCTATATAATGTTAATGTTCTATCTATGTAGAAATTCAAATTGATGATATAGTATAGGTTATAAAATATACGTCTCTTAGATATAAGAAAAAAATACCGAGAAGTTCATATATATTTTCCCGGCAAATTGTCATGCAATGTGGAAATATGGAATTTGCATGTTCAAATTGGGCCGGTCTTGACAAAAGGAAATAAAATAGCCCCTAACTCAGGTCAGGTGGGTGCAATTTGGTGTAATCATATCCATTACTAGTTTTTTTTTTAAATTCTGTATATAAAGGAGAGAATGGTGGCACCAACTCTCATTTCTTTCTATTATTTCCCCCAATTTTAGCAAAAGCAAGAGAGGGACCATTTAGTTCACTTTTAAGCATATACAAAGTTTAGTATTCAAAAGAAAGAAAAAAACCCAGCTATGAATATGATGAGGTTTGGTCTGGAAAAAAAGGGGTAGTAGCTCCCAGGCCAGAGCACCTAGAGAGCAAAAGCTTTAAGGCCAACAAGTATTGGAGCTGAACAAGACCCACAAACGAATTATTCCATACCCCATCACACAAGAAAGAGGCTTGGACCAGCCTGCCATTCACACCCCCTACCTGTTTGATGAAATGTCTCAATGAGCTTGGTATGAATTTAGATTCTCTATGAGCATCAAAATGTATTAGATCTTCATCAATCATTATTAACAGTTTGACCACTTGAAAACCCAAACTGATAGATGAAGGATCAAAGGAATGTCAGTAGTGAATCATATCAAACTTTGATACCATGTTGATTGTTTGACCCGTTTAAAAGTTCAAGTTAACAAGATGAGGCTCTCAAATTTGTTATTTAAATTGATATCTGAATTCACATCTTTTCAATATAAAACTCTAACAACTATTATCATCATTTTGTACTATTGATGCTACGTCATTTTTGTTTCTAGGATGTCTAACTTGGAAATAAAATGATGATAGGTCTGTGACAACATGGTTGCTGATTTTTTTGTACCATATTGTTTCATTTCCTAGTATGACAAGTATCAACATTGTTATTGCCTAGTATGGTTGCTGAAAATTTATGTACCTTGTTGCTTTGTTCCTGGTTTGACAAGTAGCAACATTGTTATTGCCTAATATTGCTGCTTTTAGCTAGCCTCTCGAATGTGATTAACAATCAAGCAAGGTGCAATCATGGGGGGCAGGCGCATTAAGTCGCCGACACTCAACTTTAGTTAGTTAAACATTGTCATTAAAAGGTAATGGTTGGGTATACTTTGAATAGATTCTGATCTCACACGTATTAGTCAGTACGATAGTTTTGCTAAATGTTCACGAGTCGAGGTTTAGAAGTGAAGCGCCCGGTTTAGGAGTTTGGGGTGCAAAGAGGCCCTGACTCATGGTATCTGATGTTTGAATTTTGGTGATATGATATGGGCTTGATTTTCTGTTTTCGTATTTCCTATTAGGGTCTGGTATAGTAGTATATATAACCCAACTCACTTGATGATTGTGTAACCACTGTTCCAAGAACGTTAGACACTAGTCGGACGAAAAGAACTTTATGGGATTAGTTAGAGATTAATAAAAAAACTAATAGAAAATTGACATAAGATTAATCAGGTAAGTAAAAGATTTTTAGAACTGTGGACGTAACCAATCTCTCAATAAGAATTCCTCTTATCTACATGGTATTCTTGTTTATTGCTCAATTTCGATTTTGTTCCGTTTTATCTTTCTTGTCATAACAGTGACAATCACCAAATGTCAATGTCAAAGAAAAAGATAGGGTAAAGTTTGCCACTAGTTTATATTGATTTGCATCTTATTGGATGGCTGATGAGCCCAAAAACCAGGCTTGTACTTTAAGCAAACACAAATATCATTGTATTAGCCATTTCAGTCAAGTGCTTAACACTCTGGCATTGTAGCAGAAACCAAGCTGGCATAGCCATTTTTGCATGTGGATAGCATCATAGTCCATCATGGTATGAAACTTCTCATCCAACACTTACTCTCCATTTTCAAGTGTCCCTTGAAAATTGTTGTGATTGTTCTTTTTGCCTTGGTTCATTAACATTGCAGGGGTTGGAAGGTTGAATATGGGAAATGAGATGGGCAACAACAACACATCTGGGTTTCAAGGTATGGTCACCTTCACAACTCTATCTTGATGAACTTAAAATGTGATCATTCATGAATCTTGTCCTAATGTAGAAGAAAGCAACACTACAGCTGAGGCACCAGAGAAGTCATTGCAAGAAGCTGGCCATGCAGCAGATGATGTCAAAGCAGAAAATCATGAAAATTTTACGAATTCGGTTTCTGATGATCCAAAGGTAGGAGACAATCATGTTGATGACCAGAAGTCAGGGGAAGGAGGTAAGTGAACTATTGATTTAGTGTAGTGATCATCATTTATATTGTGAATTGATTGTTTTGATCCATTTTTTTTCAGTCATTTGACTAGTTTTTTGCTTGATACACAAAATTTAGACTTGTGCTTCTGCACATTGAACAAAAAAAATTTCACCGTTTAGTCCCCGATTAATCCTTCAATCCGATTTATTTTCTGATTAATTCCCGATTAGTTCCCAAAAGGCTCGTTCCTCCCGACTAGGGCCTAGCGCATTTTAGAACACTGAGTATACTACATTAATAACCCAACCGAATTTACTTGTTGATTCTGTATCTGATCATCGTCAATAAGAATCCCAAACTCTGCCACTTAGTCGACACATTGTTGACGAACTAAGTAAATTCTAATGTGTTCTTGGGATTGTTTTACTTCAATTCTTCATTCATCTTTCTTGTTATGACATAACTTTTTAATCAATTCAACCTTTCATCAGTAGATTAGGACTTACACAATTCTGTTTGCACAGAACAAGAAGCTGAAGTTCTTCCTCCTAGCAATGGTACAGACAAAGCCTTGCAAGAGTCTCTTCAGCAGGATGATTCCAATACAACTCATTCAGCTGAAAGTGAACAGTTTCATCAAAAAGTTGAAAATTCAGCTTCTGATGATCCCAAAACAGCAGACGATGCTCATGAGG
The DNA here is from genome assembly GCA_036897365.1 of Geranium brycei. NCBI lineage: Eukaryota > Viridiplantae > Streptophyta > Magnoliopsida > Geraniales > Geraniaceae > Geranium > Geranium brycei. Next base: position 4,795 of record JAYMTP010004846.1, read on the forward strand.
AAAGAGGTCAGTACATTGTCAATCCATTTATCTGTTGATCAATTGTTGAGTTATTTGAGTAATTTCTAGTACCTAATAGCAAGCCTTTTTGCTTATATGTATAGAGCAAGAAGAAACTGAAGCTGAAAACCATGTTGCTCCTCCCACTGAAAGTAAAGGCTGTGATGAATCAACTTTGGATGATCCAGCAGAAGTAGGAGATGTTCATGCTGATAACTTGGTGTTGCTAGAAAGAGGTTAGTGAACAGATCAACTGAAAGGTCACATGACTAGGCACCAGAAACCAAAACTAAGCCCTTCTGTTTTTGTAGACCAAGAAGAAATTGAAATGCCTCCTCCTAGCATCAGCAATGCAGCTGATAGTCCTAAACCGTCTCCGAAAGAGGTTCATGCTAATAACATGAAAGAGGAGGATCACATAAATCTGCAAACTGAAACAAAAGTTTATCTTGAAAAAGGTTTGAGTTTGGCAACTGATGATTCAAGAGCTTGATTGACTGAAATGTGATCATTTATGAGTCTTGTCCTAATGTAGAAGAAAGTAACACTACAGCTGAGGCACCACAGGAGTCATTGCAAGAAGCTGGCCATGCAGATGATGTCAAAGCAGAAAATCATAAAAATTTTACGAATTTGGCTTCTGATGATCCAAAGGTAGGAGATAATCATGTTGATGACCAGAAGTCAGGGGAAGGAGGTTAGTGAACTGTTGATTTAGTGTAGTGATCATCATTTGTATTGTGGATTGATTTATGTGATCCTTTTTCAAGTCAATTGAGTAGTTTTTTGCTTGGTACACAAAACTTAGCCTTATGCTTCTGCACGTAGAGCAAAAGAAACTGGTGATATGAATTGTTGATTCTGTATCTGATCATTCTCAATAAGAGTTCCAAACTCTGCCACTTAGTCGACACATTGTAGACAAACTACGTAAATTCTGATGTGTTCTTGTGATTGTTTTATTTTGATTCTTTGTACATCTTTCTTGTCATAACATAATTTGTTAATCAATTCAACCTTTCATCAGTAGATTAGGACTTACACAATTCTGTTTGTACAGAACAAGAAGCTGAAGTTCTTCCTCCTATCAATGGTACAGACAAAGCCTTGCAAGAGTCTCTTCAACAGGATGATTCCAATACAACTCATTCAGCTGAAAGTGAACAGTCTCATCAAAAAGTTGAAAACTCAGCTTCTGATTATCCAAAAACAGCAGAAGATGTTCATGAGGAAAGAGGTCAGTACATTGTTAATACTTTTATCTGTTGATCAATAGTTGAGTTATTTGAGTAATTTCTGGTTCCTAAAATCAAGCATTTTGCTTATATGTATAGAGCAAGAAGAAACCGAAGCTGAAAGCCATGTTGCTCCTCCCACTGAAAGTAAAGGCTGTGATGAATCAACTTTGAATGATCCAGCAGAAGTAGATGTTCATGCTGATAACTTGGTGTTGCCAGAAAGAGGTTAGTGAGCAGATCAAATTGAAAGGTCACATAATTAGGCATCAGAAACCAAAACTTAGCCCTTTTGTATTTTTGTAGACCAAGAAGAAATTGAAGTGCATCCTCCTAGCATCACCAATGCAGCTGATAGTCCAAAAACGTCTCCGAAAGAGGATCACATAAATCTGCAAACTGAAACAAAAATTTATCTTGAAAAAGGTTTGAGTTTGGCCACTGATGATTCAAAAGAAGTTGGAGATGCTTATGTTGATAACCAAATGGCAAGTTCTAGTGCTGGAAGCAGAAATTGTCATGAAAATCATGTGAGTTCATTGTCTGACGGCCCAGAAGTTGTAGGAGAGGCTCCTGTTGATGACCAAAGCTCAGGAAAGGGAGGTTAGTGCATTTTTTGACTGTTGTACTTAACATGTTTTTGGGCAATATGAGTACACTCTAGACACTGAATAATATCTCTTGGCTTCTCCATAGAGCAAAAAGACTCCCAAGTTCATCACCCTACCAATAGCAATGAGCTGGAGAAATCTATGGAAGGTTTTCTTCATGAAGGTGAAAGCAAAGAATCCAATGAAGAAGTTATGAACTTGGCTTCTGATCAGCCAATGCAAGAGACAGATCCGTCTGCTGATAGGGAAACTTCAGGTCAAACAGTTCATTGACGTCTCGAAAGAAGCTGCTAGTCCGTTTTTTTATCACTTCACGAGTTACTCGATTAGTTATGGACTAATATTTAGCCATTTCCTTCTTCAGAGCAAGAAACTGAAGCAGAACCTGCTGAATCTTTGAAAGTTGCTGAGGAATCAAATGGAGGAAGTGCAGGTTTGGAGGAAAATCATTTTGGAGTAAAAGGGTTTTTATTTGAGGAGCAAACTTCAATCAATACAGGTTAGCATTTCATGAGAGCAATTTTAGTTCAGTTTACAAGTATCTGATAACTTACTATTGATTTGCTGAACATTGCAGCTGCAGATGAGGAGGAAACAGCACAAAACCCTCGAAAATCCGGAGATCTTGAATCTCATCAGCATGAATCACCTGAAGTTCTTGCTGAACCAGAAAGTAGCAATATGCTGTTACAAATAGACATATCAAACAATCAAAGTGGAAGTGTTGCTCCAAACTCAACTCCTGAGATGGAAGAGAAAAGGAATGTCTTGCAAACTGAAGAACTGTCATCCCAAGAAGAGGTTAGTGATTGTCTGAGCAAAACAATAGCTTTAGATACTCCTAAAGATGCTTTTGGAAACTGCAATGAACACTTATCCATGAAGATGAGCTTAGAAAGGACTGATTCCTCAGAATCACTCCCAGAAGAGAAATGCATGGTTCTCACACAAGAAACCAAACTGGTTTCTAAAGAACCAGCAAATCAGGAGACCAATAATGAGCACAGACTAGCTCAGTTTGTGAATGAGCCAGAGATTAAAGTGTCTAAAAATTCTGAAGCTGATTCTATAGTCATTGAATCTAATCAAGAGACCAATGAGGAACCCAAGGACCAATTCACCGATGAAACCGCTGCTGTTACCAGCCAATCTCCTGATAATGCTGCAAGCATCATTGAGCCAATTTTGGAAATGAAGTTCATCGCGAAACCTGCGCGAGATCTTCCTCCTTTGGCTGCAAAAGCTGCAGAAATCAAGATTCCAGGGAATGGACAGTGCGCAAGAGACGAAGCATCAAGATTTTCAAGTGGAAGCTCAGGAGCACAAAGTGGTGGAAGGTCCAGCACCGAATCGAATCCAGATATTCACTCACAGATGAGGAAATCTCCAAGCTTCAGTCTCGACCTCCTAACCGAAGCAAGAGCAGAAGAAACAGAACAAGCTGAGGTAAGGGATGTTAAACCCGAAACGAGTGATTCTGAGAAGTTGAGGACTCCATTTCTAGGCTTCTTGAAAGACGAAGAAGGAAAAAACACTGTGATCACACCAAATGCAGAAGAAAACCATATTGCCATGAAACCTTCCACTAAGGAGGTTATGTCATCTCCTGCCAAAGCTAAATCGAAGCGTAAGCCGAGGCCGTTCCTCTTTGGAACCTGCATTTGTTGTGCAGCTGTGATTAATTGACTGCTTCAGCAAAATTTTACAGGTTTTTTCAGTTTCATATACAATTTTTCTATTTGATTCTGTTGGATTTTCTTTGAAATCTTGAGTTCTGATCAGGACAGGATATGGCATAGCTCTCTGAGGTCAGTGCTTGATGTTTGTATTTCATTTTTCATTACCTTTTCTTGATCTTTATGTATGGGACTTGACATTACTTTGTAATGTTAATTCTCTCATGGAGCACTTGTTGTATTCTTTTGTTTTTGCCACTGTTTGTTTGTATGAGAGAGTTTTGCAAAGGCTTGGAGGGTGAAATTGTAACTTAGGCAGATTTGCTGCCTTGGATTGTAAGTTATTACCAATGCAATGATATTGAAGATTTTATCTATTTTCCACACTATAGAAGTTTTATTTTGTGACAATAGAGAAGGAAATCTAACCTAATCTGAACTTAGGTTGTTAATTAAAAGTTAATTCTAGCCTAATCATCTCACACCAGCTTTTTTCACAGTATTTTAAAATTTCTCGACTAGTTCGATTAATCCCCGTTTATTTTATTAATTCAATTAATTTCTTATTATTTTTTTAGACCCTCCGTCTGACTAGCGTTTAGCGCTTTTTAAAATACATGATTTTCAAAAGATATTTAACTCGTCTTCACCAGCCAGTCAAATCAAAAAAATCTAGCTAGATTTTTTTGTAGGACAAAATGGTATTGTTAACCATTATTGATGATCTAGTTGTTGAAATTGATGTCAGCTTTTAGTTAGAACTTGAAGAAGAGTCTCCTACCAAGATAGCATGAACCCAACCAAATCTAACAAGAACTTATCAAGAACAAGAGAACCTAGAAGACATGGTGAGAGCTTGAAAGTTTGGGCAGACAAGTGGAAATGGCATTGTCAGGATTGTCCTCCATGAGATTGGGAAGTAAAGTTTCATAACAATTAATGTACTGAAACAAGATATCATGAAATCTTGAAAGCAATTTTTTGGTGGGTTTTTGACAGAATATTGTCCTCTCAGGCCAGCTTGACAGGCAAAGTTCATTGCATGTACCCTCCATTTGTAGGGTACCTTATTATCATTGGGTGATCTATATTTGCATGATCTTGGGTTGTGGTGTTAAGTGAACCCCATCTGGACTTGTTTCTCAAATTTAATTGGCTTAAACCTTATATAATTGGGTCATGATCATTGATAGTGTTATAACAAAAAAGATTGTCTGCACAAACAGACAATTACTTGAATTAAAGCACTAAACAAGAATATCACAAATTTATATATGATTCGCCAACAATGTGTCGATTGCGTTTAAATTTTATGAAACACAATATCAATAAGTTATTCAGCTAGGTTATATGAGTAGTATTTCCTAATTTGAGAAAAAAACAATGAAACTTAACTACACACAGAAAGACACCAGATTGTATACTTTATTTTATCAAACAATTTATTCTGGCCGGTCACTCAACAAAACTAGCTTATAGTTGAGTCTTTTCTATTGGGGAGATCCATGCCTTACCTAGGAGTAGCACCCAATGAAGCTCATATACACATTAGAGCCCACATTTGACCCCAAAAGACTAGCATGGTGGGTCTGAGATCCAATATGTATATAAACTCTTTCATAACCAAATTATCTTCCGATGTGGGACTTTGAACTCACATGTGGACCTAACAATCCTCTTCCCCTCCACATTGAGCCCTATCACATCGAGTTGGCTCCCCCTAAGCCGAAACTTTGACCTTGGTCTACTCATTCCCATAAGGGCATTTTTCATCCTATTTGGACCTCACCGTGAGAGAAGTCGATCATGATCATAGTCTTACCAGGCATAGGAGTACTCGACCCACTTTACCATGAAAATCTACCGAACCAAGCCTCTGATACCATTATTGAGAAGATTCGAGTCTTACCTAGGAGGAGCACCCAAAAGAAACTCATACACACATTAGTTACCACATTTGACCAAAAAGACTAACATGGTGGTCTAGGGTCCAATGTGTACATAAACTCTTAATCAAACTAGTAATCTTCTGATGTAATGTAAAACTAATCTTCTGATGTAAAACTTTGAACTCATACGTGAACCTAACATTTTCGCACCATCACACCACATACTAGGACCTAGGTGCTTCATTCTTTCATGGGCTAAACGAATCATAATTGGTCAGTAAAAACACTGTACTAACTAAACCTCAAATATTAATTCATAATTGATTTACGGTATATATCTAATTGATAGTACTACAAAATAATTCCTCTCCTAACTACTGTTCGTGGATATTCCTTGATGACTCCAATTATAGAGAAGAAAGAATGGGGTCAAATGTTCAAAGCAAAGAACAAGAAATGCAAAATGTCTTTAATGGGTAGCTTTAAATGTTTTGGACTTGAAAATGGCTCTATGATTGGTGGTTGGTTGAAAGTACAATCGGGTTTGTCAAAAAATGTGCTTCACTGGACACCCTACAATCATTCCACATTCTTATGACTAAATTAATTCATGCATTTCTTGAATATATATGTGATAGTAAATATATAGTCTTTGTGTTTGTAGTGAACATGTGATGTTATAGACTTATAGTACGACTGAATGTGATCGCAATACAAAAGAGTCGGTCATTTATTACAACTAAAATTTGTAATATATCAATAGTCCTACATTTGCTTACACTGGTTTTTAAACATGTATGTTATTATAGATTTATAAGAATTAACATTTGCTTAACTTATTGGTTAAGTACCTTGAATTTGGGTTCAATGGACCTGAGTTCGAGTCATACAACGGTGTCTTCATATTCCACCTTTATTTCATAGACAAATTCAAATCTTGATGCACAATTTATCAATATGAAAATAAATTTACAAGAGATTATTAAAAATTACACTAATCTCTACCCAACAAGACAAGTAAGTCGGTAGAATTCGAACTAACCCTACAAAACAAGACAAGTTTACTAGATTATTGATACTTGAATTCAAATTGTTGACTATATAGAATTGGACTGTCACGTTCAAAGATTTTGGAAATTAAATGTCACATTCAAATAGTTGTGGTCTACAAATACTTCATAAACCATTACAATATCATTAATATGTAAAATGTTAATATAGTTGCTTATCTATATAATACTTTAAAAAATGCATGAACATAGATAATTATCTGCAAGCACTTTATATAGTTTGTAATCATTTTTATTATACTTCACCTTTTGGATCTTAAGATTGTTTGAAGATCATCATAAATACGTTTGATTTGGGCAACATTACCATGGAGACAAGATGGGCTGTAACGTTGACTATGTTATAGTTTATATACATGGATGTAAATATTAAAACTACAATGAATACAGAAATGGACCCATAATCCAAGATTTACTTTATTCCATACATATATTTATTTTTTTATTGTATATACAGGTTAAAAAAATACATTTTGGATCATTTAATTTAAATTAAAAAAGGAAGAAATCAAATTATTTATCCCTTGGTTCAATAAAAACAAGCTATTTATTTAAGTGACTTGAGCCCCACATTTGGTTAGATGAGGCATATGTGAAAGAGACTAATTCAATTCTGTTTTAGGGTCAATGAAATTGGACAGCTCATTTCATTTCTGTCTCTGAGAAACAAATAATATAGCAATTACAATTTTTATTATTTCTAAAACATGTATACATAAATTTCCAACCATATATGAATATTATGCAGAGTCAAAGTCAAATAGTTGGAGAAGTTTCACATCAATGGAGCAAACAAAAAAGGAAATAAAAAGAGACAAAATAGTTGGAGAAATTAACTATTAAACTATAAAATTTTTAAAAAATATATGTAATTGAAAAAATCAACAACTTATTGATGTGTTAATTGGAATGAAACAACAACAATGTAAATAAATAAATTTGAATAACATATTTTTTTAATCTCATCCGATGGTCATCATCATCTTCACAAATTCGTCGTAATTTACTTGACCGTCACCGTCCAAATCGGCCTCCTTTATCATCTGCTCGACTTCTTCGTCGGTTAATTTCTCCCCCAAATTGATCATTACATGCCTCAACTGCACAAAATCAATATAACAACAATTATAGCTCATCTCAATTAACAAAAGCATTGCATTGTTAAATACATATTTATATGGTTGAGTGCATGAAATGAACGTGCAATGCAAAGTAGTAGAATATTAATTTAAATATTTAAAACTAAACCATGCCTCAAACAGAGCCTCAAGGATTCAATTTCTGCTTAATAAAACAAAGCAGAAATGAGACATGGTGTGAGATTATATTTATATTTTCTTTTGTCCCTTCCCAATATTTATTGGAAGTATTGAGTTTATTTAATTACTACATTTGAAAATTGATTTGTTTTGTTCCTACCTTTTTCAAACTAGTCAAAAGTAAGAACTGGCAAGCTCCTTTTGCCAGCATTGAATTTGAAACCCTATTACTTTGTAATTTAATTACTCACATAATATTATGTAATTAACAAACCACAAAAACAGAGGATGTGAAATGTTTTTGTAAATAGGGGTATGTATATAAGAAAAAAATCCCCCACTTTTTCTATTAGTCTCTTATTAATCTTCAGACTAGTTTTAGATTAATCTTTTGTTAACTCTTGATTAATCATTGAATTTGATTTATTATCTGATTATTTTCTGACTAAACCTTGATTAATTTTTAGAAGGTCTTCTCGGTCCGACTAGAGCCTAATGTATTTTAGAACATTGAGGGAATAAGATTATCATGAAATAAATTAATTATTACCTCATTAGCAGAAATATAACCATTTTGATCCTTGTCAAATACTTTAAAAGCCTCCTTGAGCTCATCCTCCACATCGGTCTCCTGCAATTCATCAAGAACACAAAATATTTAAATTTGGTTTAGTCAAAACATGAAACAAATGTGAATTAACAAATTAAATAAATGTAAAATATACCTTCATCTTCTTGGCCATTAAATTCAAGAACTCGACGAACTCGATAGTGCCATTGCCATCCACATCGACCTCGGTGATCATGTCCTGCAGCTCCTCCTCCGTCGGGTTCTGATCCAACGATCGAATCACCGTTGCCAATTCCTCTATGGTTATGCAACCTGCTTTTTTTATCATATGTATCAAGATTCATTAATGAATTAAACAGAATACAAGATTTTGTAGGAAATGAAGAATATATTCAAGAACTTACCATCTCCATCTTTGTCAAACAAACAAAAAGCTTCTTTGAACTCAACAACTTGTTCTTCAGTCAATACCTCAGCCATTGTAATGAGAGAGAAATTGAAATTAAGAGATGGGAATGAGAATGAGAGAGAGAGAGAGAGTTGAGTATAGCTCAATATTAGCTGGGCTTTTGTAGGCAATTCATGGGGGGATTAAATAAATAATTAATGTGAGGGAATATAATAATAGTCAAATTTTAAGTTAAAGACTTTAGTAAAGAAGAGGTGCAGGCTGCTGTGGATGGGAGACCAAGTCTTTTATTTGTAATTAGTATTTTGTAGATTGTTAATTTAAGTACAATCCAATAAGGTGAGGATGGAGCAGAGGATTGGAAGAGACAGCTGTGAGGTTTGTTTGGTAGACAAAAGAGGCATTGAAAGTGATGACTCCAAAGAAAATGGGCATCGGTGTGCGTGTCCCTCCTTTCTTACTTCTCACCTTAATAGAAAGAAGAAGAAAAAAACATACTAATTCCTTCATTTAGATTTTATTACCATTTAATAAAATTTCTTTTTTTTCTCAGCGAAGGGATTGAATTTTATTGAGCCCGCCAAGGTTTCCGAATAGTAGACAGAGGCATGGATGAGAGGTTACATCAAAGCAACAGACAAGTGAAATTGAAAAGCAGAACAAGCTGCAATACATTGAAAAAGTTAAAACTGCGTGGAATATGAGAGCTAAAACCTAAAAAACCCCGATCTGAACCCGACCTTCGGGACTTC
>JAYMTP010004847.1:0-14265 GCA_036897365.1 Geranium brycei
TGCCCCTGTAAATACTTTAAATTTTCAAAATGTGCCCTTTACTCTCAATCCTTCTTCTTCCTCCATACTTTTCTCTCTCCTTCATCCCTCTCTTCTTCATACAAAATAACCTCCATTCTTCATTATTTTGGATATATTTTCTTATAATAATCCATTCAAGAATCCCATCACACGTGTGGTTCTTAGTCCTCATGCACACGTGTTGCCTCTGCCTTATCTCTAGCCAAACCCAGAAAACCAAAAAGCTCCCACCTTTTCCCCCAAAAATTTGCCCCCAACCCAACCCATAAACAAAAAGATGCTTTTTTTCCAGACCTAGATGAGAAATTTGAAGAACAAGAGGGTGTGCACCTGAAGGAACAATCTCTCGACCTATTCTTCACCGAGAATGCGATTCAAAGCGGTAGTGAGTAAGCAAAGCAAGGTGGCCTTTTCATTTCCAAGGTGTGTGTGTGATTTTATCTTATTCTCCCCGAAGGTTGCGCGTAATTACAAGCAAGAACCCGCCAATCAAGAGAGAGCTATGGCTAGGATTCAAGAAAACGCCAAGAGGGCCAGTTCTTGACCAAAAAGACACCTACTAGTTACCAAATTACCAAATTATTTTGAAAACATGCAAACACCAATGATTGGAGCACGATTGTTACATTTACATGTAATTTTGCCCCCACCATACTCACTTTAAGAAGAAAAAGACACTGTTTATATGCTTTCTCCAAATCATTAGGTGTCTGTTTATAAGAGTTATGCCAAAATCTTAAATTTAATCAACTATTAAATTAAAAGAATCCAATCCCTTTTTCATAGTACTCATTTTGAATCGTAATGAAGAATGAAGGTTATTTTGTATGAAGAAGAGAGAGGGATGAAGGAGAGAGAGAGGTATGGAGGAAGAAGAAGGATTGAGAGTAAAGGGCACATTTTGAAAATTTAAAGCACTTAAATGGGCGTTTTAGTCTTTTCATCTCAAAATTTAACAGATTTTTGTAAAAAATGGACGGAAATGGCTCCGGGTACTTACGGTGAGAATTTTGAAATTTTAGGTTACCCACAATGTCAAAAAATATTTTAAGAGTAGTCAGGTGAAAATGTGTCAAATTTAGAGATAATCAGCTAACATTATCCGTTTTTATTATTGGTTCTGATTCTGATTATAAAAGTACTCACCTCCAATTTAAACGAAAGCCGTAGACTGAGGAATACGGTCACTTTCCACTGCTTAGACGTTCCCGCGGGGACAACAAAATTATAATTTAGTTTTGAGTTACGGCTAAGTAAAGTTAAATATATTTGCTATTTGTTAAATAAATCTAAGTCATTACAAAAAATATGGTGGTAAACTAATAAAAAAAATGGATCCTAATTTTGAAATCTCTCTAATTATTAATTAATCTCACATTTGTTGTTTTCATTACTACGTGGACACTCCTTGAACTCATATTATCGCCGAACTTTCTAGCTTGCACTTTTTAGATGAAGTAGATATGTGTCCCCACTAAATAATGAAGATCTTAACTAATGCATATGGGATTGTGACACTGACACTTTTTTTAATGAATTATGTATATTTTTTTAATCTGGTTTTGTAATATATGTTGATAATTGATATAGATGATTCTACGTGAAACAGTTTTAATAACAAAAATAGAAGTTTCTTTAACATGTATATAGACCTCAATTTCCTTAGAAAGTGACAAGTTTTTGTCCTCAAAGAAGAGGGCAGGCCAAAATTAATTATTAGTCAATTTTACACTAGAATTAATTTATCAAGATGTGTAGATGAGTGCGCATATATTAATTATATTGATACTAAACTAACCGATGGTAATAAAAAACTAGTGGAGAATGGTGGACAAGGTGAATCCCTAATTTTTATTACAACTACCATTTTAAAATTATTACATTTATCATTCTCAAATTGACTATTTTGTTAAAATCACCTTTATCTTTTACAAAATATGATATTTAAATTAGATAAATCATTTGCTTAACAATATGTATGAGGGAGGAAGTTAGACTCTAATTCACTGCGTAACTTTGCACATTTTTACTTTACTGCACTCAATTGAAAAGTGTGTAAATATGTTTTATCAGGGTTCATTATTACCAACTGATCTAAATTTAATATAAATTGTCAAAATTACTCCAGTATAAAAAAATTTAAAATATATATGTTAGGAACTTTTTTTTCTAAAAAATAGTTTTTCACATTGATAATAAAAAAAACTGATTTCAATTTTAATTTTAAAAAATATATGTTTTCCAAAAAAAATAATTTAAACAATGCCTTTTTATTTTATAAAAAACTTAATAATACTTCTGAAGATAAAACTTAAATTTTAATTTTTTTTATAAAAAATTAATCGAAAACTATAGAAAATTAATCAATTTCTTTTACAACACTAAGGTGGATTAGGTTCCAACATCTCTCTTAATAATTAGACCAGATGTGTTTGTTGACTTCCTATATATATATAGTTTAAATCACATACAAACTTTGAAGTTTTTACAAACCGTACAAACCAATCACAAATGTTGTTTTATGGAAATTTGCGCACACGCTTTCCCACCGCGCGACACGTGTCCATGCGCGTGCATGAAAGCTGACACGCAGTGACTTTTGGAGTTGTAAAAAGTTCCACACTCAGCGCAAAAAGTTCCACATGAGCTTTTGGCTGTGTGGAACTGTTTGTGCTGAAGGTGAAACTTTTGGGTGTATGTGGAACATTTTACGCTGAGGGTGAAACTTTTTGCGACTCTAAAAGTCACTGCGTGCCAGCTTTTATGGACACGCTAGGAAAGCATGCGCACAGATTTTTGTAAAGTAACACTTGTAATTAGTTGGTAATTGGTTTGTAAAAATCCACTAGTTTACAGAGGAATACATCCCTATATATATATATTTCAATAAGATTTTTTGTTTGCTTGAATTGAAAATTAAAACTTTAAACAAACAAATTTTAATTAGACATTATTATTACATGTGAGCAGCTGACAAAACACAATAAAGATTATGTCACCTCAGCAGTCTGTCCTCGATGGCTACGTAAACCAACCATTCAAGGAATCCATATGAACCCAACCAACTTATAATAAACTCTACCAAACAAAAAACGAATTCTTCATATTAATTCACGAAAACCCTATTCACACACATCACACGAACTCGTTTTTACTCACAAAAAGCCACAATACAATAAGGAACCAATAAGTCCCCGACTAACACTAATTAACACTACCCAAAAAAAGGCTAAAAAAACCATTACACCAAAAAATAAAATAAAAAATAATTAATCAAGACAAAAGCCAAGCCACGATTGCGTTTTGCTTCTCATGATCGATCTCGCTCTGCGCAACATCAACCTCGTCCCGATTCTCCGCGTCACGACCGCTCTCTCGCATCCAATACGCCACCAGGTTATCGTCCGCTACATCGTGCCACAGCTGATCATTGCCGCCAAGATCCCAGCCGTCCATGCTGATCCGGTCCTGATCGAGGCACGGCGACGAGAACCAACGGTCCATCGACCCGCTCGAGCTCCACGCGGCTTCCGGGTCCGGGTTCGGGTCAGCCAGCTGGCTCCCCATGACGTCATCGAAATAGAGCAACATGCCGAGGTCATCAATGCAAGGGGACGACGGTGGGCCCACCCCGAAGGCCTCACTCTCATGACCGCACATTAATGAATCGTTACTCGTTGGCACATTATTCTCATTAAACGACGCCGTTTCGTTACTCAATAAATCTCCGGAATCGCACTTCTCGACCCGAATTTGTGTTGGTATTTTTTTTATTGGGTTCTTGGTGGAATTGGCGATCTTGTTCTTCTTCATGGCCCATCGGCTCGTCTTGCCGATTTTCGGCTTCGAGGGCTTGTCGAGGTTCGAATCCACGATCGTCGGGATGGTTTCTTTCATTATGGGCCTCCGGAAAGTGTGGATCTTTCTGCTCAAATGCGAGTTCCAGTAATTTTTTATCTCGTTGTCAGTTCTTCCGGGCAAGTGTCCTGCTATCAGAGACCACCTGGTAGTGACACAACGCCAACATTTACATGCGTATGAGCAATTGTTGTCGTGTATCGAAACATGTTTCGGTGCAATAAAAGTTTGAAAAGTATGGTCTAACAAATTAAATAAATGTGTGTGCATTGATGTTGGCTAATCAAACGAAGTTGTTCAGTTGTCACTCACTATTGTCCTTCTACTTTTTGAAGTTTGAGGTACGTGAGTGAATTCAATGGAGAGTCTTAAAAAGAAAAAAATAATAATGTTGAAGTCTAATAATTTTACCTAAATTACATATTTTAATGTTGGGCATATGTTAAAATTCTAAAGGAAAAAAAACTTTAAAATTATGTTTATATATAATTAATTCGATCCAAAATATGTGTTTTAAGTCGAGACTTAAATAATATTAATAATAATAAAATATTGAAGAGAAAAATATACTCTAGAATGTTGTTCAAGTTTAGTTCGACTCAAATTTTGTATATTAATATGAGACTATTGAATAACCGACAAATAAGCACGATTAAGACTGAGAAAAAAAAGTAAAACAGCTGTGACAAGATCTCGGTGGAGGAGAAAAATAAAGACATATACATCATAGATATTGTCATTTGTGGTTGAGAAGTATACTAGTTTACAACTATATATATGTTTTGTTGTGTCACTGAAACACAACAATGATCACGAGATCAAGCTTCACAATTAACACATGAAAATTACCTATTGCCCAAAGTAGAATGCAACTTGATGATGACTTCTTCTTCTTCAGCAGAAATGTTTCCTCTTTTTAGGTCTCCTCTCAAATAATTGATCCATCTCAATCTGCAGCTCTTCCCGCATCTCAACAACCCTGATTCATTACAACAAAATAAAAATCAGTATATTAAATATCAAATCTATTATAAACTCCGGTCCAATTTAATTAATATTGTGTAAACCGTTCAGCATAAATTGTTGAATATTTGTTAAACGGCGACAAAACGTATATCTTTTAGAAGTAAAACTCCAACACCCCTCGTCTGTATATATGTTGGGATTTATACATAAAACAAATAAAAGAATGTTGTTAGCTTAGATATTGTAGGCCAAAACTTGATCATTCTGTAATACGGTGTTAAAACTTGATTTAATCCAAATTTTAAGCGTAAATATTTCAAAATATTTGTCAAATATTGGTGATGAAATCTACATTATCTTTCTTTAGATTTTGGGATTTTCATAATAAACAAGTGATTGTCCGGGTGTAAGTAAAAAAAATATCAATTTTTGATACATTGAGAAAGTATGCTTTAATCCAAAGTCCAATTCGATAGATTAAGACACCAAAATATTTGTCGAGTAACAAAATCTCCACATTTCACATGTAGCAAATGGATCATTTGTCCGTATGCGTGTAAAAAAAGACATATAAAAATATGAAAAATAATCTGACTGAACCTGAAATCTCAAACTGATGATTAAAAATCTCGAGATAGTATATTAGAACGACGACGACATCATGGATCACTGATCTCATATTCTAGTTTAGTTGATTACCTGCATTTTTGGGCAAAGACCTCCAAGATCCTTCACCATGAGCTTGAATGTACTTGCTCAAGATATCATCCTCCTCAGCTGTCCACCTCCCCTTCTTCATCCCCACCTTGTCACAACATGGTGCCCTCCCCATTTCACAATGAAAATATATGGATTTAGTAGTGTTTGTGATTTTTATGGATATTTTGTTAAGACAACAACCTCAAGTTCCACAAACAAACATTAAAACACAAAGACACTCCACTACACAACACAGCACTTGCTGTTCTTGGCTGATGGGGATAAAGAAAAAAGGGTCTGAAACGTAAGTGCGTATATATATATAAGTGAAAGAGAGAGCGAGTGAGTGAGCGAGTGAGTGAAGCTGTGAGCTATAAATGGGAACGAGTGGTGGGAGATTGGGCCACGTAGGCTAGGGTTTGGAGCAGTCGTGGCGCATCCACCGTCGAGAGGCTCGTGACGGGAGCTCCCACGTCCCACGTTGTCGCCTTGCCACCATTGGAGCATTGCTCTCTCCAGCATTTATTTTCTTCAGCTACTAGTTCTTCATTTGTCCCCACCCCACTCTTCTTTATTATTTTAATTATTTTTGAGAGAAAAACAATGGCATATTATTAAATTATAAAGTAAACTAACCCAATATTATACTTGACAGCTAAAGCACCAGATGATGGAACAGACCATGCACTATGATCTCAGTTACTGTCAGTTAAAACATACTTGGCTAAGTCACGAGTCATGGAATTACAAAACAAACTAGCTAAATAAATGATAGCGTAACGACATGCCTCTTATAACCTCGCGGCCTTCACCTCGAATGAGTTGAGACTCTCTGCAAATCTATTATAAGAACTACCCCGAGAACGACGAGCATAATGACTAATAGCGCAACGAAATGCCTCTTGCAATTATTAAATAAAATAAAATATGTTTTCAATTTGAACTGGTCATATCGGATTTGAACGGATTAGACCAACTGATTTTAAATTAGAATTATTAAGGGCATTTTAGTCATTGTACATCAAAATTCCGTTAGATTTAATTTAACCCATTTGAGCCAAGTGTAAAAAAATATCGACTTTTTTAATTGAATATACTTACGTGTGAATGTCCGATAATCAGGTGTACTGAATTGTAATTACCCATTTATCTATTTTATTATTATAAAATTTTATGAAAATAAATATAGTATCCATATGTCTACCTGCGGAATCGTGAGTGGACAATTAACGTTTATTCCTTTCCCCACGAGAGCTCATTTTCTTGGCTAGGTTTGTGGGACATGTCCTTATATTCATGGTTCATGGAAAAACAATATTTAAAATTATTAAATAAATTCTTTTCCAACTATTATTGGACCTGGCTTTCTCTAGATTTTTCTGGGTGTATATTACGAGGTTTGTAATTAATATATAGTGGACCCGTGCGTTTATTGTACATTTACCATAACATTAGTTTCGAATTGTATTTAATTTTACTATGCATCAATTAATTAATCTTATATAAATATTAATAATCCACATTGCACAAGAGCAAAAATAGGTCTTACCGGAAGTCAAACCCAGGTCGCTGGATTCAAAGTCCAGAGTGCTAACCACTGCACCATAGAACCAAATGGCAAATCTGAAAAACATAATAATTAATTTAAATCTAAAAAACATGATAGTTAATTTTCATTTACAGGTCACACATCATATATGTGCTACTTGCTCATGAAAAATTCAGAAACTAAATTGAGCCACCGTAGACAATTGAGCATTAAAAAAAATTAGGCACTTAATTGGGTAGATATTGTTAATGGGAAATTAATTGAATAAATCAATTAAAATGGAAATTAATGTTAAGAAAATTAAAATGATGAGTAACAAGTTTTGAGTTATTATAATATGATTATTATGAATTTAAATGTCTAAAAAATTTGTTGACGGAACATCATTCATTAGATATGCTAATAATTTCCTTTCTTGCTAAGAGTAATAACATGTTAGAGAGAACAAACCTGAAGTATTTTTTTATAAAAAAATCAAACTCAGGATTGATCAACGATGTTGATCTAATGTGTTATGTAAAGAGTTTACGGGGTTTTCCATTCGTATAAGGTGGAGGTCGTGGCCCTGCATGGTGCTAGCTGGTTCGAGTTGATTGGTCTCTGGAGATATCATGGAGTTCTGTTTAAAGCATTTTGCAGCGGGATCACGGGATTTCTCCATCTGTATGAGGTGGAGGCCGTAGCTCTGCATGATGCTAAACAGGTAGAGTCGAACATCTTTGGAGGTGCCATTAGCGAAAGTAGTTCGTGTAACTTCGTGGCTCATAAATTAGTCAGGTATGTTTTAACTAACAGTAGCTGAGATCACGGTACGGGGTATATCCCACCATCTGTTGCTTCGGCTGTCCGGTGTGATGCCGGGTTAGTTGCTTAATAATATACGTGTTTTTTCCTTAAAAAAAAAGGAAACGGGATTTGAAAGAAAAATAAATTTTCGTGAAATTCATAATGTAAGTAATTCATATTAATTTACATAATGTAATGCATTATGAAAATATGAGTAAATAGAAATCAAAACATTAGCTTAAGATCGATAATTACAATTTAAATATAATTATTATTGTTATATATGTCGACAATCGACGTTACGTACCATTGGTACCAATGATCTATTACAAAATTAACAGTACCAATATGTGAGTAACTATTTGAGAATTTTCCAATTTGGGTGTAGTGTTCAAAATTTTAACTATCGATCGATGTGATGTTGTTGCAACTAATAGTTTGTATATGGGCGATTTTTAGAACTGTTCTTGAATAGTACCCACTTGAGCACGCCTTAAATGAGTAACGACAGTCGTTTTGGGGACCCCCTGGGTCATTTAAGTGGTGAGAGACTGTCGTTTTAAGCAAGAATTGCAAATACAATGGGAAATGTGAAATCTCTGTAGAGCCACGTCCATGGTATCGACTCCACAATAAATCTTCAGCTATATATGATGTGCTTTGCCTTGATTCGAGACCCACTTATTAAATGACCATCCTCTCTTCCAAATCAAGTTGGGCTCATAATTTTTCATGAATAATTAATATTGAGGAGATTAATATATTTATTAATATAATATCAATAAAATTCACAAGTCACCTTAGTGATTAAGTATTATATTGGTTAATGGACTCACCAGCGTGATCGAATCTTCGACTTCATTATTGGTGAGGTCAAAGGTTCGATTCCGTTAGAAGGGCACGGGGGAGGGTTTTATGGTATATACCATATTGGGTTAACGTAATTCGTTTTTTAAAAAAATAAAATTTATAATACGAGATTATAATATTTTCTATGTAAAGGTCGAAAGATTTGTTACAATATAGACCAATTACATATAATATGGAGAACCATCTATTTTGAAATGAAGACATGAAGACTTGCCAGGTAAATTTATTTTTAATTTTTTCTATTATGTTTGATTAACGTAATTTAACTTAAATTTAAAACGACCGGATGAAAATGTTTATCATAAAATAGACAATATTCACGTTTTTTTATAAATGATGATAAATCTATATTTATTATAGTATATACGTTTAAATTGATGACATAAATTTTACGATATAAACTGTATACCTAACGAGACGTTTACGTGTTACAAAATCACGTGTCTCGATCTATTAATGATTTAAACTTTTGTAAATTTTTGACTATTTAGAGTGCGATGGCCGACAAATATATTGTAACAATTGCATCCCTTTTCGATACTATTTTGGGTGAAAATGATAGGCTATGAACTTTTTGTGTTTTTGTGTCTACAGAACTAGAGATAAAAAAGGCTTTGTTGGCTGATTTGTTGCCATAACCTTCATGTTATGTCCTCATATGACACTGCATTAATATTGTTATAATATCTAGAGCCACAGTGAATCCAATGACATTGTACATGAAAAATATATTGGCTTGTGATTTGACTATAAAAACCATTGTCTCTACTTTTTAATAACATTTATTATAGGTCACATCATTGAATAACTGATTTTGGAATTGTGTTTGATTTAAACCCACATAAAATAAGTATTCATTTAAAATCATGAAAATTTCGAATTAACATGTAACAAAGTGACGACATGACCGGAATGTAGGGTTGTTCATGGGTCAGGAATCACTCGACCCGAACCGGCCGAGGTTGGTTCTCCAAGGTTGGGAACCGAAATTAAATCGGGCTACTTTGGTCAGGTTGGTTAGAACCGATGGGTTTACCCAATCATACTCAAATTTCTACTGGTCCCAATACTATCAACCTAAGTATATGTGTTTCACGCAATTTTCACCCTATTCTATTAAAATTCTAGTCCAATTGTGTGTAATTTATTTATATACAAGTTAACAACACGTGTGATATTTTTCAATTATTCTATTATATATTAACGACGAAAAATCATTAACAAGTGAAGAAGAGTGCAAAAATGCACTCAATGTATCACTATTGATGAAAAATATCAACCTAACTAAATTATATTGAATAGTTTAAAGAGTAATAATAGTTTTCATGAAATCATTACAAATCGGCAGCTGAGAAAAAAAATGATATCTAATTTTAAACATAAAAATTACAAAAAACAACATGTGCAACACCTCTTCAAGTTCAACTACATTGTTCATCAATCGACAATCACCTTTTAATTCAACTACCGGAAATATAAACTAAATTAGTAACAATAATGGTTGATCCTCAAATTAAAAATAAGTAACAACAAGATTGAAGAACAATAATAATAAGGAATAATTCCGCTCGAGTACAACTGTAAAGTTGGAGTTCTCAAATAGGTTAACTAACTTTTTTTTCTTATATTATGTGTTTGATTAATTCAGTTCAATTTAAATTTTAAATGAATTAATAAAAATGTTTATCATAGAATAGACAACACTTACTTCTTTTTAAATGACGACAAAATCTACATTTATCATAATGTGTATACGTTCAAATTGATGACGTCAATTTAACGTAAGCAGATTGCATACCTGGGGAGACGTTTACATGTTACAAGATCACGTGTCTCGATCTATTAATAATTTAAAGTTTTGTGAAGCCCGCACGATGTGCTATTAGTTCAGTGGTGCAATGGGCGACAAATATATTGTAACAATTATATCCTTTTTCGATACTATTTTGGGTGAAAATGATAGGCTATGAACTTATTGTGACTTTGTTTCTTCAGAAATAGAGATAAAATGGCTTTGTTGGCTGATTTGTTGCCATAACCTTAAAGTTATGTCCTCGTATGACAGCAGTGCTCTTGTAATATCTAGAGCCACAGTGAATCAAGTGGCATTGTACATGAAAAATATATTGGCTTGTTATTTGACTATAAAAACTACTGTTTTCAATTTCATTTATTGTAGGTCACATCAATGTACAAATGTTTGATTAAACACTTTTTGAGGAATTGTGTTTGATTTCAACCCACATATATTAGGTAATTGTTTAAAATAATTAATAGTATTCAATGAAAATTTAGAATTAGTAAATAACATATGTTCCCAAGGGACCCTCCAGCTATTAAGCATATAATTTTGTTGGAAGACTCAAGTTTTGATCTGCTAGTGGGAGAAATTTATTAATAGATATATTTGATGGTGTAATTTTCAAATAAAATAAAATAACAATATATGGTTATGATACCCGATCGCGTGGACTCAGACAAAAAAATTTGTATATTTTATATACAAATTCCTATATTTTGTATTGTTAATATGCTTCGTATTAACTTAGGTCCATTAGTACCTTCAAAAAAAAACTTAGGTCCATTAGCTAGGATTTGAGTTATATATTAAGGTTTATTATTTTCTCTATAAATATAGAGCAATTTGCATTATATATTTACACAATCAATAACTTTACTCTCTATACTATTTTTATAAAAATATATATATTACCATATTTCGGAATCAAGCTTCAAATGGGTCACAAATTAAAGAAGAATATAAAATTTCATAGATTTTATTTAGTTTATCAAGCACAATAAACTAAATAATCTTTCAAAAAAAATGATACCATTTCAATACTTTACCGCAAAATACACTAAACATATATTTAACCCATGTTTTACTGAATTAAACTGCATGCACTTAATTAATTAAAATAACTATGTAAATATTAACATTAATTTGAAAATAAAAAGTGAGCTTTTGCATACTATCTATTATCGGAACATGTGTTTTTATTTATGTTGCTCGTAATTAAATTACTCATGAAATGCTAAATTTGTTTTAATTAACAGTAGCTGAGATTATGATGAGAGGGTCTATCTCACTATCTATAGCTTCAATTGTCCAACTTAATGATATATTAGTTACTATTTAATTAATAAAATTTATTTTTGTCTCGTAAAAAGTGTTGAGCTTTAAATTAAAGTTATTGAAATGGAGTTGAGACAAAGGTTGTAAACTAGGATGGTGGGGCCCACAAAGCCCCCTTGTGGTAGCCGCCTCTGAGTGGTCACTAGCATAGTAGCATTAACTCTATACAAACAGCAGTTATATTGTACTTTCAATTGGCCTGTCCGTATTGAGATTGGTCCTTCTACAGTTGTTCTATTCTATACCTAACATCTATTACTTTTATCACAAATTATTGTACTACTATTGATTAATTTTGTATTTTTAAGGATCATAATACAATATGATTAGGATTCAATGGTTTAAGTTACTATAATAGTTTGAAACTCAATCACAAAGCTTTTGTTAGAGTAAAGTTTATATCAGTATTGTTGGCAGGAGAAATGTATTTATATTTCCATAATAATTTAAAAGGAAAATTGCAAAAAGTTTTTTTATAATTATATTTTTTGTACAAACTCTCTTTTTACTGTATTTTTACAAAAACTCTCTCTCACTCATGTTCGTTTTTGCAAAAATTCTCTCTTACTCATGTTTATTTTTGCACCGTCTATGCAAATTCGTGAAAATTAATAAAAGTGTCACTTAAGTGTTAATTCGAATGTGTGGGTAGACACTTTGGCAACGGAATCAGAGGACGAGTTCAAACCGAACCAGAACCGGAGAATTGAGAACCATAGGTAACAGTTTCAGTTATGGTTCTTAAAATGGAGAACCGGAGAGTCCAGTCCGGTCTGATTTTTGACCAATTCGATCCGATTCTAGACCCATGCCCACTTCTAAACGTGTTAACACGAACGTCCAACACTTAAGTGACACTTTGTGCAATTTTCCCTAATTTAAATAAGCTCGGGTCAAATACAAAGTTACATTTTCAAATAAATGTAAAACCTAAGATAGTTAAATGACGAGTATGAGACAATCTTGGTCACCCATGTCATGATTCATCATTATCCTTGTAGTTCGTCTTAACTTAAATTGAAAATAATATTTGTAGTTTGATTTCATTATAATTTTAATCAGATATCGATTACAGAACGATTTCTAAAATTCATATTGAAATACATTTTAAATTATAATTTTAATGAAGTCAGTGTCATGAAAGAAACCTTTATTATTGTTAGTCCATGTTATGTGTATAACATGGATAAATATATTAAATTAATTATTGCATGTGTCTTTTTAATTCATTCTGATATTGAGAAAATTGTTTGAATAAATAATAAAATATTTACCATCTTTAATTTGATTATTATAATTGACATCACCAAATGATGAGAAAATCATACTGAAACATAACAAACCATATTGTTCCCATAAATAGAACATGGTTGAGCCACACATGTTCTTGTGGTGAAAAATAGGAAGCTACTGATTTCCAAACAAACAAAATGTACATGTGCCGAAATTGATTGCGACTTAATTAATTATAGCTTTCTGGATCCTTGTTCAGACATTTATATTTATGGGTTGCTAACGTAGTCTATGTAGCTAGTTCGGCGCAATCCATTAAAGGGTTGGCAAAAAGGTATAGAAATAAGTAAAATTAGTTTATTATATATAGCCTAGTTTTAATTAAAGTTTCGATAATTTGTCTTAATTATGTACTATAATTTGAATGAGTAATGAATGTGTTCAATTTGTTCGACGTGACATCTACGCATTTCTTTTTACAAATTGTTCACATATTTTTATATCACTTGAAATATTATTTATGTATAAAATTTCGGGCATGGCGAATGAGAAATTTATTATCATATATATCAAATGTAAGAAATCTTCATTCTCGTAAATAAGCCCAAATCTTTTAAATTACCATGATTTATTCTTATTATTTAGCATTTTAAGTACATTTGTATAAATAGTGATGTATTTCATCAATAATAAATCAAGACATAATATAACACACATATTTTCTGTTTACATGCCAAATCCCTTATATCACTATATCCATAACAAGTAATTTATTGCCTATTTAACATTCCGCATTCTCGTATGAACAGTGATCTATTTCATCAATAAATAATAAAAAATTAAGACAAAGTCTAGGGTTATAAACAAGTCGAATCGAGCCTCATTTTAACAGGGCTCGGATCGGGTTGTGAAAAAATGTGTCCGTCTCGGGCTTGGCTTGAGCTCGAACGAGTTTATGCAACCAAGATCGAGTTCGGTTCGAAATAAAATAGACAAGCTCGAGCTCAAGGTCGATTCGGTTCACTTAAATTTTTATACAAATATTCATTAAAAATTAAATAAATAATAAATGAGTCAACTTGAGATTGACTCGACTTGATTCAGCTCGTCTAATTCTATTATAAATATTTATTAAAATTTTTAATAT
>JAYMTP010004848.1:0-14260 GCA_036897365.1 Geranium brycei
TTTGTTCGGAAATTACATTTGCCCCCCTTAAATGGTAATATATATACAGATTGTCTAAAATGAACAAAAGAGTTAAACAACTTAGTGGTAAAAGGGGTTCTCTTAGAACCTTGAGGTTGTGGGTTCAAGGCCTAGAACATACATTTGATTTTAATGCTCATAATTGTTGTTGGTTAAATATTTGTTTTGCTCTAATTTATATATTCATAAAAGTCAAATTCGCACTCAACTAAAATGTAAATAATCAAACTCGAATTAATTTTTGTTATATGCATTTAATAATTATTTTATTATTAAATTAATTATATCATTAATTAAATTAATTTTTTAGAATGAAAGTTCGCCCCCCCTTAAAAAAATTTCTGCATCCGCCACTGCTTATTTCTATAAGGCTTTTAGTTATATCGTGTTTTTTTTATATGTTGCCTTCTTCGTGTACTATGAATGGCTATCTGTGTTTCTTGATTTGCTTTTCACCAGCAAGCTTCTCATGAAGTTCTCTTATTGTGATTTGTTTTCTTCTGGATTCATCATATGTGATAAGTATTTCCGGAAACTACTTCTGATCCTGATCACAAGTTTCCTTACAATTTATGCAGGATGACTATGCAGTCCAAAGTTTCGAGCGGGGCATTGCGGCCATGGAAAGTGGTGCATTTGCCTGGGAAATCACTCCGGTTAGACTTTTAGCTCGAGGTTTACACAATGTTCTATGCATTTTGTTGCGTATAACATATATTTAATATGGTTCCTCGTCACGCAGGTTGAAGTTCCTGGGGGAAGGGGAAAACCATCAATAATCGTTGACAAGGATGAAGGCTTAGGAAAGGTAAGCATAGTCGATCCTTTGCCTCAGGACATATTTGTACACTATTAATGCTCGTCTCCTAATTCGGTTCATAATTTCTAACTTCACATCATGCATTTGTATTAATTCATTGTTTGGTGCCAGTTTGAGCCTGCAAAGTTGAGGAAACTCCGACCGAGCTTCAAGCCAAATGGGGGTTCTGTTACAGCCGGCAATGCTTCTAGTATAAGGTTACTCTTCTACTTTTAGCTTTGTTTCTTGTACTAACTTTTCATCTAAGCCTCGATACTCAACAGTTAATAGTGACTCGTACCGTTGCTCGTGTTTGCTTAACTTTTATTCGTTGGTCATTGACATAGAATCACATTGCCGGTTATATGAAAACATCTGAAACTTGGAAGTTGACACTAATTGTGGTTAGGAGAGTTCTTACACTAACAAAACTGATCTTATTGACAGTGACGGGGCTGCTGCTTTAGTTCTTGTAAGTGGAGAGAAGGCACTTAAGCTTGGACTGCAAGTCATTGCCAGAATAACCGGATATGCTGATGCAGCACAGGTACATTTGACATTGCAAATAAGCAAAAACAAGAAGGAAAAAAATTCAGAGTATTCAAATGCGGGACATGAATGGGTGTTTTTGTGTTTATGGGGGTAGTTTGTAAACTTTATTATCTTTCACCAACCGATTCTTACATCGAGGTTGACTTGTGCAGTCACCAGAGCTATTTACAACTGCTCCAGCCCTCGCAATACCAAAGGCTATTTCCAATGCTGGCTTGGAGGCCTCTCAAGTTGATTTCTACGAAATCAATGAAGCTTTTGCCGTAAGCTTTTTCATTCCCTCGTGCTCTTACAATAATTAGCTTCCGAATAAGGAAATATCAATTTTTGCCTTGTGTTGTCATGCACAGGTCGTCTCTCTTGCAAATATGAAGATTCTTGGACTTGATCCAGTGAGTTCTTATTACTTGAACATTTCTGGTTCCATATTTTACTGCTTCAATCTTGTTTTCTGAATTTACCCTTTTGTCATCGTGGTTACAGCAAAAGGTCAATGTCCATGGAGGAGGCGTGTCCTTGGGACATCCTCTAGGTTGCAGCGGTGCTCGTATATTGGTCACACTTTTGGGGGTACAAACTCTGCCGATCTCTCTCTTAAAAGCTCAGCTAGCTTTGTTGAATATCGTTCTCACGGTTATTTTTTTACCGTGATGGTTTTGCAGATACTGAAGCAGAGAAATGGTAAACACGGAGTTGGCGGTGTTTGCAATGGAGGAGGAGGTGCATCGGCACTTGCCCTAGAGCTTCTATAGGTCTTCCAAGAGTTCGGTAAGTCTTATGTTTAATTTTATTCACGTCCCTGTGAACATTAAAAGAATCGTTTTCTAGGCTTGTGCACAGAGAACTAGCAGACCTAATATTAACGGACATATTCGACGAGACCGCAAGTTCCAACTCTGGCCACATTTAAATTGGCAATTACTAGTGCAGTTTGGTGACCTCTTGATAAAAGTAGAGTAGAGAAAATACTATTATTGATATTGATTGTGTATACAGGGAATACACATAAGTTAAATAGCAAAACCCGTAATAATCAATGTTGTAAAAATCCCCGACTTGTCTGACTAGTCCCGGATTAATCCTCTATAATTTTCGATTAATCCTTTGATCCAATTTATTTTTTGATTAGTCCCCAAAAGGCCTTCTCCGACTTACTAGCGCCTAGCGATATTACAACACTATTAATAATTAACAACCCTAGCTAATTGGCAATAAACCTGAACTATAATAGGAAATTGACCAAAAATATATTCTAAACACCATTTGGGTTTTTCTTTTCAGGGCAGATGTGTGAGTGAAATGTGTTGCAGATTTATTTGTTACCATGAAGATTAGGTGTTGTGCATTTTGTTTACATTTTGGCTTCCTTCTCCAATAAATTGGAAGAAAAGTGTATTTAATACATTTTGTGTATTTAGATTTTTATTTTAGAAGAGAAGTGTATTTCTAATATTGATTATCATTATCATCTTTGCCAAGAGGCAAAAGGGAAGATAGGAACTGTCCTTTTGTTATCGCTACAACATTTTGTCTCTCTTATTGTTTCTTGTTCAACTGTTATTCATGGGGGTCAAGGTCAATCCATACTAGGATGACAAAAATCTCTGAATTCGATATCCAGGTGTCTTCTATCCCGTCTCTGAATTTGACTGTCTCGGTATCTTTGATCCGACAAGATAGGGGATGGAATTGCTAAATCCGTCTCATTGTCATATTATGAACTTAATTATTTAAATTTTGCATGAACATTATTAATCTTCCCAATTAGGGATGGGCATGGTATCGAACTGGAGCGTCCGATTCTCCTATTTTTCGAATCATATCTGAAACTACTATATGAGTAACTGGTCGGTTCTAACTTTTGTTCTATGATTCAGTTTTTCGATTTTAGTCGATTGGATCTGGTTAGTTTTCAATTTAAGCTTGATTTATAGGTTGAATTAGAAGAAATTGAACTTAATATCATTGGTCTTCACTCTTCAATTCACATAGCAACGTGAATCAGTCTGGTTCTTACTAGATAACCGACAGTTCTAAACTTTGAGAGTCATAATCAAACCGAAATTGAATGATATAGTTGAGGATATTAGGAGAATTTCTCGTCTTCTCTCATGTGGGGGTTGTTATTAATGACTAAATCATGGAATCTGTTTAAGGGGTTTGTCCTGACAGGTTTAAATGATGTTGTTGATTTGCGTTAATCTACGTTTTTCGTTTGGTTTCAAAAATAAAATAAAAGAGCCAACTTCATTCTTCAATTCATATAGCGATACGTATCAGTCTGGTTCTTATTAATTAATCGGCGGTTCTTAATTTTAAAAATCATAATCGAATCGAAATTAAATGGTTCTCTCAAATAAGAACCAAGAACTAACTATAATTGCAATTTCCAATTTTTCAGTTTCAAGATGATTCGAGACTGATTTCAGGTCCAAAATGCTCACCCACGTGGCCTATCACACTCTCCTCTTCTTTTTCATTCTCCTTGGGCTTGGGCTTTGGCCCACTTCCATTTATTTCTCTCTTTTGCAATTTCTCTTGTGCCCTCTCAAATCTTCAGCCAAACAGCTAAAAGGACGAACCAAAGCTCAGGCTCAGCTGCGTCTCTCTCTCTCAACCTCAGCAGTAATGGCGGTTCGTTTTTATTTTCCTCTTCACATCATTATACGCAATCTCTTTCGCTGCAAGTACAAATCTATACATCAACACACATGCATTTTGTTTGATTTCGAGTTTCTGGATTTTTCTTTTTGTTGATTACTGTTTGATTAGTGGTCTTGAAATGAATCGTGATGGGTATGTAAAAGGAGTAACGATCAATACATTTGCAAAACTATGATAAACAAATTTTGGTTTTGGGTTCTTAGGGTATGTATTAGGAAGTTTATTAAATTGAAAGATATTAAGAAATTTTTATGTTTTTGTAAGGATGTGATTTGATCTTGTACATTGTGCCTTTCCTTGGATGACATGATTCTCTTACAAGGTTCTAAAAGTCTCCGACTTGTAAGATTAATATTCGATTAGTTCTCTATTAAATCCTCTGTTAATCTTTTAATCAGATTAATTTCTGATTAGTGCCCGGTTAGTCCCATGAGGCCCTCTCCGCCTGACTAGAGTCTAGCGTTTTTAAAACATTGTGTTATGAACTTATGATCCAGTGAAGCAGAATAGCTTCATGTTTTCATTAACAATTAAAGAGATTATATTAATGAAAAAAGAGATGATTCCCAAGATAGGAAAAGTAATCTCAAAGTACATTACAATGAAATTGCAAGGAAGAGATGACATAAAAAACAACAAGCCAAGAAGTGAAAGAAGCTGACAAGTCTAAGGAACGGCTTGGGGAGAGGATGTATTATTTTCCGCCTAAATCGGTTGAAATGATTGGATCACGACCTATTTTCATTAGCATGTTCATTTTTGTGCGTGGGTGTGATTTGCACGTCACATGTTTGGCTACATACATTATAATTATTTTCGTATTGCCGTGTTTGCATCTGAACTGATCATTAGTGAAGCATGGATTTCTCGGGAGAGAAGATCGATCACGTTATTACGTTCTTGCATCTATTTTGGTCTCGGTTGAATTTGAATTTAAACTTGTAGTTTCCACAGGAGGGGGGACGGCCATTGCCAAAGTTTGGCGAGTGGGATGACAATGACCCGGCATCTGCTGAGGGATTCACAATAATCTTCGCCAATGCCAGTAATGAGAAAAAGAGCGGTGGAAAAGACACTCCACCGGAAAAAGATGATGCCCGCAAGTCACAGCTTCGGAAGCCTCAATCTGTATGTTGCAAATTTACTTATTATTTCTCATTTCACTTGAATTTGTTCTTGAGATCACACATTGCCTTTCAAGTGTATGCAAGAGTCAAAGTACCATGTATATAACAGACGGTGTTGCTGGTTGCTAGTGTTCTTAGTTACACACAATAATACCAATCAATTCTCAGCCTCACATCTTGAGTTGTATAAACAGTCTTTAGCTGACTTGATTCTTGAACAAACTTTTCCTAGGGTTTATTTTTCACCGAAAGTCCTCTCCTCGAAGTGTACACTGCTAGAAATCAGCACATACCCATTTAACACTGTCAGTCGGTATGTGCTATAAACTAGTTGGGTATCCATACCCGACTGGATGTTAGTCGTGTGTGGCCAGTCAGCACTTCTTAGTCGGTGATGACCATACCCGAGTATACACGGTTTGGGTCAAATGCATGACCGTTGTGTTCAACAGACCATAGCCAATACTAGTCAGCTATGTTCTCGGTCAAACCACATGACCCTTGTTGGTGAAAAATATGGCCGTTGCCCCGAACTATACCTGACTAACACCAATGCTAGTTGGGTATGCTCGAGAATACCCGACTAACACAAATGCTATTAGGGTATTCTGGAGTATACCCGACTAACATAATGCTACTCGGGTATTTAAAAATATACCCGACTAACCCAGTGTTAGTCAGATAAGAGGAGATTTTCGGCATTGGTAATTAGTATGGTGAATATGCAATCTCCGATTTAGCATAATAAATCGACGAATGGGATCAGTTATTTCTTTTCTTTCACCGTGACGCTGACGAGTTATAAATGATATTTACTTGCAGAAGAAATGGTGGTGCTGTATGTATCCTCATTCGAAAAAATAGGCTCGATCGAGCCATGGCGTGCCATTTCATTTCTAAGGGCATGTACTTGAGGAGTGTGGAAGCAACAAGGAGAGTCCTGTGTTGTGTTTGGCGTGGGACTTGGAGATATATATAGGAGCTTTGAGGAAGATGATGAAAAAAGAAAACAAACCTGTGTATTGCATTTTACTATTATTGTTACTATATGTCT
This sequence comes from Geranium brycei, assembly GCA_036897365.1. Taxonomy (NCBI): domain Eukaryota; kingdom Viridiplantae; phylum Streptophyta; class Magnoliopsida; order Geraniales; family Geraniaceae; genus Geranium; species Geranium brycei. The sequence continues at coordinate 6,218 of JAYMTP010004848.1, forward strand.
GTATCTATAACTTGCAATGAGATGGCTCTTATTGTTTCTTCTTTCTTCCTAGCTGACCTTATTTGTGTAATTTTTTTTACCAGTGTTGGTCAAAGTCACTGGGCACTAATCCGACCGGATAGAGTTTCTATGGATTAGTCGGAAAATAATCAAATTTCAACTTTTGTATTTTTTTAAACTATTAGATAAATTAATATACATATACAATAAAAATATTGATTGTGCCATAAAAAAATATTTAAGATATAAAATTGGGTCGGTGTTGTATAAACCCTCAACTGGGCGGCCGACAATAATATATCAGAGCCTGCTGGTTTCAATCCAGGGACATGTGGGTTATGGGCCCACCACGCTTCCGCGACACCACTCTGATTTGTTGACTCTTTTTGCCTAAATCCATCTAGACGAATTAAACCAACCAATTACATAAAATTGGGTCGATGTTGTATAAATCATGGGCTAGGCGGCCGACAATTTCGAGAAAAAATTTATCAAAGTCTAGTTTCAATCCAAGGACTTGAGGGTTATGGGCCCACCACACTTTCACTACGCCACTCTGATTTGTTGATTGGTTTACATGCAAATCTTTGGATTGAAGTTTAAACACGTTAGTGGATTTTTTGAACTTTTGAATATTTAAACTTTTTGACAGTATTTATTATAAATAGAAATCACGTGACATACCGTAAAAACATATTTTTCATCGATTTCAGTCTATTTTAACTTAATGTGATACCATTTGATCCAACATTGTTTGACTGACCGACGCGTAGAGATTTCTACAACACTGTGAAAAATACATCTATACTAAACTTGGTCCAACACTAAAAAGAAACTTGATTCAACAAAATATATTCACATCACCACGAAGATGGCTTCTAGAACTATTCTTACTGTATACTATGTATACGAGAGGTCAGATAGGTGTTCCGAAGAAAATGTATCAAAGTCTAGTTTCAATCCAAGGACTTATGGGTTATGAACCCACTGCACTTAATATAATTATTGATTGTGATTACCGATCACATGATTTGAAATTTTGTTCCGGACAAGAGTAAATTCGACTTGACCAACTGAACTAGCCAGAGTCTTGTTTCTGTTTTAAGTGCCCACTAATGTATGTTACCGCTTCATATACTTTACTTCTGGAGAAACTCTAAGGTATCGTATTTTTAGTCACCTACTGCATATCGAATCAGAACCAAATCATAACTGGAGACTAAATTGGGACCGAACTGGAATCAGAGAATCGAGAACTGTGAGGAACGATTCTAGTTCTATAATTGAAAGAGCCATATGATTTTGCTTCGGTTCCAATTATTATAGTTTTGTACAAGGAGTGCCTCAATTTATTTGAAACACGAAAACATAACACATGAACCAAAGAATGAAAGCTTGAGGCAAAGATAATATGTTACTTACCTCTTTTATTAATATTAGGTTGTAGTAATTAAGTCTTAATGTTTGATTTTCATATAAATTTTTAATAATTACAAATTTTAAGTTTTTATCTAAAAATTGAGAACAAAATCATTCAATTCAAACTACAAACCGCATAATTAACAAAAATTATGTAATGGTTTCAGGTCCGGATCCGTGCCCAACCCTATCCAGCGGTATCGAATTCTCGACCCTACTACAAACAGTCAACTGTTGGGGTGTTCCCTTGGAGACTCACCTCGTGTATTTTAATATAATAGACTTGGGACATTGGAGTACACAACTTTAGGACTTGTTTGGCAAGTTCAAGGCATCAAAATTTTGGCAATATTTACTGACTGCTAATAAAGCTGGGTGCTGTAGTTCTTGGAACTCAAACTTTCACAGTTAGCTTCCAGTTTTTCTCATATCTATATTTAGTCATTTCTTTCAAAACTTCAACTTCATAAAATAATAGCCAAGTGAAATGCATCAACCATTTCATGGCTATTTTACAATTTTAATTTGGGGAGGACTAAACAGTACATAATACAATGCAGGATAGCAGAAGTTGCATGGCTGACAAGAAACAATTCATCGCTTACACTTAGAGAATGCAAACTCATATTGATATGTTTTTACCGAAAAGTCCGGCTATTCCTTCCCCGGGGTTGCTTTGCTTTACAATCGACTCTCCAACTAAAACCTGCACAAAAACAATACAGTTGCATTTAGTGTTCTAAAGAATGTTGGCGCTAGTCGGGCAGATAGGCCATTTGGGATTAATCAGACTAATCAAGTATCAATAAGGGATTAATCATTGACTAATCGGACTAGTCATTGACCAGTCTGCAAATTGGATTTTACATTCATTGAACTTACCGCTTTAACACCTGCTTCTTGTACATATGCAACATCTTCAGGAGTGAACAGCCCAGATTCACCAACCACCTGATGAGTTCAAAGTTAAAAATATGACAAAAGTTAAAAGAAGAGAACATGCCAAAGCTTCTGTAACCTTTCAGCATGGTAAATAATCAACATGTTAATAAAGACGTAATATTTCACTGAATAGTTATTATGCAAGAGAAGGGACAACTTACAATTATGCCTTTGTCGCGGATTTTCTGTCCACGCTCTCCTTCAAGAAGCTTCTTTGTGTTGCTGATATCAACTTCAAACGTTCCTGTGGAGGAGAAAAAAAAAATCAAATGACCGTGATAGAAGTATGCAATATGCTAGCAAACTTTAAGCGTATGTCTTAATTTGTATAAGCTAGTTTATCAGCAGATAGGCTTATGTAATAAACGTTCAAGAAAGAATAAGCGAGTATGTCTTGATTTGTATCCATGTGATGATTATACTTGATAAGTAGTCTTTGGAGGTTAACAACACGTTGATAAAGGTATATGAAGATTAAAAGAGGACAAGCAGAGTTAAATGTAGCAAATCAAATTTATGTGAGAAATAAAACTCACCTAAGTCGCGGTTGTTGATACCAATAAGTTCAATTCCCTCTATTTCAAGAACACGATCCATTTCTCTCTCATCATGCACCTAGAAAGATCATAATAAACAACAATAAGTAAACACGATATGAAAACAAACTCTTAGGCACATACTTTCAATCGTTTTAATGGAATGAAATAAAAATTGAAGCGGAGCAGGCTCAAAAGAACAGATACATTGATGAGAATCGACATGAATACTGGTCCGACAAAGTAGAAAACTAGACCAAAGCTATGCATTTGCTACCATCTAAAATTTGAATTCTAACAATAGAAATAGTCATGAAGAGCAGTTTTGGCTACAAAAATAAATCAGGAAAGACATGCTTCCAGAAGAATGAGCTTAATCTTCCATATATACGACTGGCTAGTGAGCAAGAAATTAGTCTGCAAAATTTTGATATGCTTTCCCCATATATGTTTTGTGGAAAGAGCAGAAAAAGTCAGAGGCTCTGATTCGCATTTACAATTGTGGATAATCATCTAAAATGAAAGAAACATCGTACAAACCTCAACTAAAGTTGCCAAACCAAGCATCTTGCAGATCTTAATCATGTATTTGATGTCCAAATCAGGCAAAACAGCAGCAATTAAAAGGACTGCATCTGCGCCTTTGAGTCGAGCATAGTAGATTTGCCATGCATCAACTATGAATTCTTTGCATAATAGAGGGCACTGCAGACATTTCAAGTGTTAAAGGCACGAATCGGACTTACTATCATTGTGAAGTCACAAACATGAGCTTAAGCGTTATATAAAAATTGTGTAACAACAGTGTAAGAAAATAGACCTTTACTCCAGCACTCCTTATCGCTTCCAGATTCTCAAAGCCTCCCTGTATAAATTAAGAAACAAACATGATATCTCGGCATCCAAGCATTGCCCAACATAAATTAACAAAGGAAAATAGCATTCAATTTATGGCACTGCCTCTGAAGTGTTTACCTGAAAGAACTTTTGATCAGTCAAAACACTAAGACATGCAGCTCCACCTTTCTCATAAGCTCGGGCAATTTCAACCTATCATGATGAACTCTTAGGAAAATGAAATATTACAAGACAATTAAAGAAAATAATACAAATTGACACCACCAAACAATGGAATTCTTGTATTCTAAGTTTGCAAATTAATCCTTCTGGGGGGCATTTTATCATCCCTGAAAATGGTAAAACAATGTGGTCAAATCTCTCTTTGGTATCAATCTCTACTTACTTTTGGTAACTAGACCTGCTCATGTCATTACTACAACCAATGGTATTATCTCATGAAACAAAGTGGCATATTTCAAAATAACAGATGAATATTTGCTCAGAAACTAGTCTTCCATGATGAGTATGTAATGGTAAGCTCATAATGACTAAAGAATAATTTGCAATAGCGTGAATGTGAATAAGTGCGGCAGTACAAAAACAGGCAGTTGTTAACCCAATATTAGTATAAGAACTTGATGTAAGGATAAATAATGCAGACTCACTGGATCAAAATCCTCTCTCAAAACTCCTCTGCTTGGAGATGCCTTTTTCACCTCAGCAATCAACCCTGGCAGTCCATTGCGCAAATGGGCTGCCTTAAGAGCTCCAATGAAATCCCTAGTAGGAGGCAAACTCTCAAGACCCTTCTTTACTGATGCAAGAGGGTTTCTCTCCTTTAACTGAAAAACCACAACTATTAGCACTAGAGGCCACTGCTCATAGTATAATTCCAACTCTTTGTTATAAAAACAGCATATACATTATAAAACCAAGCCAAATCACCAACCTGGGAAACCTCCAAATCTTTGAACCATACAATTTCCTCTAAAATATTACGAGGAGTGTTTCCCTCGTTTTCTAATTGGAGCTCAAAAGGTCCAGCATAGTTTGAAGGGGGCTCAGTTGGTGGCCTTCTCCGGATTCTTATCCCCTGGCTTGCAGCTATTTCATTCTGAAACATCCCAATTTCCCACTCCTTGACCTTGAGAATATCTTCGTCAGACTCCCTCGATACTGAAACTGTGGCTGGTCCAACATACGTATCAGACTGAAAAGACAAACATAATTCACATTAGTTCCGGAAAAAAAGAGTTCATCTACTAAACCAATTGATTGCTCCATTCAGAAAATCGCCAATCTAAAAATTACTTCAAATACAGATAAAGCCAACCAATCCCAAAAAATAATTTTCGAGTTACAAATCCATTCATCACCATGCATCCCTTGCTTTTCGTTTCTTTGTACTTCTACATGCAAATCCAATTCTACCATCAGATGATATTTGCTAAGACCAAAAGAAAATATTCACACACAACAAAAATTTGCAGTACCAGAAATATTCAAATTACGCATAATAAACACTCGTGCTCAACTGGAAACAAAAAATGTAATTGAGTGATGAATCAAAACTTATAAAGCAAAAAACACTCAATCAATCAACATGTGCCTCTAAGATACAATCGATACACTAAACAAAACGGAACAATAATCAAATCACAACATGCATTGATCTCCCAAATCTCAGACACACGCCATAGAGTAAGACAGTCCATACACTAAATTCATACAAATAACGTACAAATTACACATAATACACACTCATGCTCAACTGGAAACAAATAATGTAATCGACTGATGAATCAAAACTTATAACGCACAAAATTTAATCAATCACTCAATCAATCAATATGACAAATCACTGAAACAGACTAAGACACAATCCATACACTAAGCAAAATGGAACAATAATGGAATCACGACATGCATTGAACTAAAATCATACAAATTGCAAGCGAATTAAGCAAAATGGAACAACAATCGATTCACGACACGCATTGATCTCCCCAAATCACAGGCACACGCACCATAGAGAGCCAAAATGAAGAGTCACAAACTGGAAATGAAAGAGACAGAGACAGAGACAGAGAGAGACGAGCACACACAGAGACCTGTTGAGCTCGGATGGTGCCGAAGGAGGCTGAGCTCCGTCCACGCGCCGCCATTGACAACCACTTCCTGGTCGAGAGCTTGACTCCGAGCGACGGAGCTGCCTGAACCGAAACCCTAGGCGCCGCTGCTTGAATCGACCCCAACCCCAAACCCTCCATTTCAAGCTCAAGAACAAGCTGTGGATCGTTCTGTTTCTGTTTCTTCTCAGATCGTCGAGTCCAGAGAGGTTTTTGTGGTTTTCACAAATAAATTGATCAGTCAGTTTATAGAGACACACAGTGGCGCTTGCTTCTTCGGTCGAGTGGAAATGATCAGGTGCTTCCGGGTGTAGGATAAGACACGACCCTCCTGTTTCTCAATTACTAGAAGCATGCCCGAACCGTTGGATTGAGTAGGTGACCACTATTGTGGGCCCATATGGACTGTTTCCAAAGTAGGGGGTGATTTTCTATTTTTCTTGTCTGTATATGCTAATATTAAGTTACAATTTGGGGAAAGTGAATTTAGAAGAATTATTATATAAGATTTTTCACTTGATTTTGGGGAAAATCTTGAAATTTAAAACCAATCCTTTTAAATCAAATGCTGTATCACAGAAATTCATGCATGAATGTATTGGTTGGGTTTAAGAACTTAACCATTCATGAATGATACATATTTACATGAGTTTGGTTGGTGATGCATAAATTAAAAGTTTTATAGTGTACCTGAATAATTTTAATATTTTATACTATTTTCACTTCCACATGAACCTGGATATATAACAAAAAAGTCATAATAATAATAATAATTAATTTCCCTACATATTTTAATACTTATATATTGTAATGTAATCATATCATAAATTTGCATATGATTTGATATATGCTTATTCATTATTTTGAATCAGTGTTTCAAATTGCAATATATTTTTTATTTTAGTTTTTTTGTCGGTAAATTGTATAAAGATTTAGGTTCAACCACAGATAAATAGAAGATAAAGGCGAGATATTATAGCGTGACTCAAACTCAAGTCTTTTAAACTTAAGTTCAAGTGCTTAACAAATTAGCGCAGCAAATGTTTGATATTTTATTTTAGTGATATGAACGTAACATTATATTTTTTGTTTTCTGAATTTTAAATTTTATGAATATAAAATTTTAACATACTAATTACAACATTCAATATCTTATTAAAAAGTTATTGATTGTAATAAGGCATGGGAAAAGTTTTCTAGAAGCATTGGATTTCTCTATAAGTTTTTGCACAGTTGACAAGTTTAATGGAACTGTTGAGAACATTCTAGAGTATTGATTAGTGTCTAACATTTCATGTAATAATATTCTAGATAAATATGGAACATCTTAAATCTTAATAAAATTATAAGAATTGTAGAGAAAGATCTAGATGGATGATCCTATTCATCCATTATGTTTAATCATAACCGTTCATTGTAGGTAGTCTTCTATAAATATGCAAATGCTTGTTTGATTTTCGTATCTCTCAAACAATGTATACACAAAATCTTAATGGCTAAAAATAAGGGATACACATCATAACCAGGGCTGCTCATTACAAGTTAGTTGGAACTGAAAACCGGATCGGTCATCTCTGGTTCTTATAAAGTAAAACCAGGACCGGACCGGTAATAATAAAAAGTTGAACTTCCAGTTAATCGGCAAATTCAACCGGTTTTTTCGACTAATCGAAACCGTTTTAAACTTTAAACTATTTCTAATTAATTTATCCTATTTAGAATAATTAACCCTCAATAAATTAAATTATACTAGACATGAAAGCCAAAAACAATCTTATATATTATACCCTAAATATTAAAGATTTAAACCATAATAATTTGCTCTAATCCAAATAAGACAAGCCAAAGATTGGGGATGGAAGAAGCAAACACACTTCTTATTTATAGATGAGAAGAGAATAATTTTTTTTATATAAATAAAACATGTATGAATAAAATAAAAAATGTGCTTGGTTAAATTGTTATAGAGTTAATCTTATACTCTAAAGGTCGTGTGATTGATTTTGGATAGCACTTCTACATTTTCTATTTATTTATGGCTGGACACGAGTCGGTTGAGGATGTCAACATTGGACCGCTACCGGTTCGGCCGGTTGACTTTCTAAAGCATGATAAAGACTTTCTAAAGCTTGTTGCTGAGTCCTTGTATAAAATCTTTTGAAATATATAACCAGATA
>JAYMTP010004849.1:0-14257 GCA_036897365.1 Geranium brycei
CGTTTCATACAAACAAAATAGGGAAAATGAATATATCAGAGGCAGGTTTCGATCCTGCGACCTGTGGGTTATGGGCCCACCACGCTTCCGCTGCGCCACTCTGATTTATTGATCATGGTTTGTATTAGCTAAGTAGATGAAACTTGTTAATGGCGACAATCAATGGATTTTAGGGATTTTAGTCTAAAGGCGATGACATGAGAATATATATTAGATAGATGACGTAATAATCTTCTTGGCGATACAATGGCCTGTCACAGTATATCATTATGACTTGGTTTTTATTGTAGTTCATGACAACAATTCATTACAAGCAAGCGCATTGGCATTTGCTAGCTGAAAACAAACAAACAACAAATTCGATTTGATAGAGAACACATCAATCTTATTTCTAGAATTGTAAAATTAAAACAAAACTTGGGTTTCAGTACTTTCCTCTCAAAGAATGCCACTTGAGTTTGAGCTGGAACCAGGAGGGTGAAATACCCAAAACTCCTCGAGTGAGGCGCGGATCAAAGACGTCGAACCCTACCTTGCTCAGGGAGTCCAACATAACCTGAGCCGGTATTGCGGTCAATAGCACCGGGCGAGCATCAGCAGGTACAGTCCCGGCTAGCCCACGAGCTTTCTGCAAGTGCACATTGGCTACAGACGCTATCTCAAAAACTGCATCGCATAATCTCTCACGACTCGCCTCTCCTTGCTGGCCCAACATCCCATGCTTCTCTGCCACTTTACTCGGAATATAACATAAATGCTGGTTACGGCTTGCATGATATGGTAAAGACTTGAGCAGTAACAGAAGGCCGCTCGCCTTACCAATATGAGATGCAGCATGGTCAGCAGCGGTGGACCTGATACCACCCGCTTGGAGCGTCATGTAAAGCATGGTTGACGCGGTGTCTTCAGCATATTTCTCCAATTCTTCAATACTTTCTGGGATGTCGGTAACGTCTCTATTCGCATCGTTGATCCTGGCTTCAACAGACCGTTTCAGCCATGCCCTGCTGATTTTATTCTCGGATATGACTGACGAGAGGGCCTGGGCAGCTGGGTGCTCGATCAACTTTTTGTTATAGATTTTGTCTATAGCTTCTTGCCACCAGAGGAGGCGCATGAGACCGATTTTGGGATCGGATGCGACATCCATGGCTCTGGCGGTTTCAACGTTGAAGGCACGGAGTGCAAATGCTGCCTTGCGCATATGAGGGGGAAGTTCAAGGAGGCAGAGATAATGGTGGTAATCATAGTTCCGCACTTGTTGTACACAATACGAGAAAGCTGCCCTTAAACTTGATGCAGAAGTACCATTCATCGGATCAGTCCCCTGCCCGTTCATGATAAAATAAATTACAAATATCACATCATATGATAATATTTGCAGGTTTTTTGTTTCTTTAGGACTCACATCCAAAACTACAATGCACTGTGGAGTCATCAAGAGTGAAGACAGTAACAAATATAATTTCTGAAATATATAACTGATAGGAAATGAAGACAAGTCGCCAAGATTGATAAAATTTATTAATAATGCTGATAGCGAAGCACATAAACAAATGCTTTTAGATATTCTGATAATTCATTATTCATCAGCTTGCTTAATACTAGGGAACTACCCAAGTATGAACTAGTAGCCCTTACAGAGCCATGTATATTGTATGTTGGCAATAATATGTCGCTACGATGTTCTCTTCTCCGCGTGCAAATATTTGCGTAGCCTCACTTCAATCACATTGTCAATGAAAATGATTCTCTTTCAAATATCTCTTGATACTTCAGCCATTACCGATCTCCTTAATAGCTTTCATAACAGCATTGACCATAATATTACACGGGAAATCTACAAGTCATGACAGCATTGTTTGTCATTCACATCCTAAATCTACTCCACTGATGTCCTCTCCCACACCCCTTAATTGTTCTATAAATGGTATATCCCCTATTTTATATTTGCCACACTAAATCCACAGAACTCAAGGAAGCTATGAATCAATTACAGTTTTCATTGAAAAAAATTAGTCTTTAATTTGCAGGGACTTCCATTATTGTTTTGTCAGCTACAAATCCACTGAGAAGCTTCAAGAGATGAAGTGGCTCGGTAAATTGTCTACAAACTATTGACACTGTGTATCCAATAAACAAGAGCATATTCATATTGACAGACATGGCTACAGATAATTCAAAATCTCACTCAATAATTCAACACCAGACTAGAAAACAGTATCAAAATTCAAAACACACGAAATAGAAATGAATTTAACCAAACAGATTCAAGGCACTGCAATTGCATCATCAAGGGTCGTACATTCGAAGAAGAAAAAAAATGCGGAGGTCAGAGATGCAACAAATTTGAAGAAACCCAAAAATGAACAATTATCAGATCTTCATGACCAAGTAAAAATGGAAGCTTACCTGGTGAGAGGGCAAGAGAGACGGAGAGAGAAGTGAGTCAAGAGATATTTAGGGTTCGGTCGATTCTGTGAAGACGGAGAGAGAAAGAGACGGCGGAGCTTCGCGGCGGTCCGGTCGAGGGTTACGGAGGAGAGAGACACAGCGACAGCGAAGTGTGGTGGTCGCGCGATGGTAGGAGTAGGAGATGAATAATTATATATTCCAATACTCAATACGGCGTCGTTTTAGACGTTGAGCTCAGCTGAATAATTTTAAGTGTTGTTGCATAAACCATTACAAAGGGCAAAGAAGACCAGTCCCTCAATCTCTCTCTCTCGCTCGCCGGAGACCGCCTTGGCCACCGTGTAACCGCCTCCGTCTTCGCCGTCGTCTTCGCGCGTAGAATCTGAACCTGAGTAATTTTATTTTTGGTTTTTATGTGCAATTATTTTGAATATAATCGATTACAGTTTTGTATCATTGGACGGATATATTTTGGAATTAGGTCTACTGTGTTTCCAATGGGTTTGGGGGAGAGACACTAATGTCACTGTTCTGGATTGTGATTCGTCAATTAGCGCAGATCGAGGCCATGGTAAGATTGATATTTGAATTTAATTGTTATGGATTGTTGCTGGTGGAACTTGATTGATTGGTTTCGCTGTTTTGGGGATTCAGAAATGGTGGATTTAGTGCACACTAAAGAGGATGAATTGAATTTTTCCAGTGAAATCGAGTTCTTATGAGTCAGGTTTTGGTTTCTCTCTGAGTTTGGGGATAACTGGAAATTGAAGTTTAGCATTACCTTCTATGCAGCACAATTGAACAAAACAATAGCTGATTGATTGTTTAGGAATTGAAAGATCAATGTTCAACAAGTTGATTCGTTTTAAAGCTTTATATAAATGAGAATCTTACAAATAGTTGGATAACAGTGGCGAGATTTTTCTGTTGTTTACGATGTTCGTTTATCGCCTTTTTTTTCTTGTCAGTGTAAATACGTATGGCATATGGGTTATTAGAGACTGGTTTATTAAATGGCATTGCATTGCACTGTGCTGTGGTGATGCTTATATGGTATTCAAATCCTTTTCTGCACAGGCTATGTCAAAGAAAGTGATTACAAGGGAAGAGTGGGAGAAGAAGCTCAATGATGTAAAGATAAGGAAAGAAGACATGAACACGTTGGTTATGAATTTTCTTGTCACCGAAGGTTATGTTGATGCTGCTGAGAAATTCCGGATGGAGTCTGGGACAGAACGTATCCTCACTTCATTTGATATCAACCTTTCACTAATTTTTATTAGTTTTGATGATGCTGTGCCATCTATTCATTTTTCTACCATATGTTTCTCCTTATTGCTAAATAGCAGGCATAGATCTCGCGACAATAACAGAACGCATGGCTGTAAAGAAGGCGGTACAGTGTGGCAATGTTGAGGATGCCATTGAGAAAGTTAATGATTTAAATCCTGAGGTAGGGTACTTAGCAAGAACTCTGTGAATACTTTAGTTACAGTACTAGTTGTTTGGTGGTAATGAATTTATCATGTTACTGATCTGATTCTTGAGCGACATACTGTCGTAGCAATTGGCCTAAGAGTTTATTTCTCATATATCATTCAATTTAAGTTAATGGTTTCCTACTTGAATAATATAATCCTTTGAATAGGAGGATAAGGGAGGGAAGAGGATCTAGGAAAAAATGGCAGTAGGGATAGACTGTCGATAATGTCTTGGTAATATTAGAATTATCAGGAACTATACACTATACTCCATCTCCCTTGTTCTGATGTTTTATCATTTGAAAATGTTGTTTGCAGATACTAGATACAAATCCCCAACTATTTTTCCATCTCCAACAACAAAGGCTAATAGAATTGATTCGCTGCGGAAAGATAGACGAGGCTTTGGAATTTGCCCAGGAAGAGCTTGCACCAAGAGGAGAAGAAAATGTATGCTTCAGATCTTCTAAAACTGTTTTCATCATCATGCATCTAATATAATATCTGTTAGTTCACTTGTTGATCAAAACTTAGTTTACTTGAAGATTAATATCCTCTGTGGAAGGATACATGTGACTGGGAAAGATTTATTCTGTATCCATGCATGATTTAAACCCTTGATTTTGAATTCCTTACAGCAAAGCTTTCTAGAGGAATTGGAGAGGACTGTTGCACTGCTAGCTTTTGAAGATGCCTCCAACTGCCCTGTTGGAGACCTTTTGGATGTATCGCAGCGCCTCAAGACAGCAAGTGAGGTGAATGCAGCCATCCTCACAAGCCAAAGTCACGAAAAAGGTTAGTACAATTTGAATAATTTAAAATTTCATCGTATCTAGAGAATAAAGTGGACATTTCCTTGAATATATATTTAACCTTTTGTCTTCTCTTATGATAAAATTCTGCATAGAACTACATGCATCTCCCTTTGTTTTAGAAATTAATAAGACAATTTTACCATACTGCAAGGTTAGACCATTAAGGTCGATAATAATGATAATACTCCTACAAAACAAGGCATTCCGTTTACTCAATTTCTTTACTTGTCAAAGGAGCCAAACTTAAATAACCAAAAGAATCATGGGAGTGAGCAATACCTATGGTACTATATGTATCATGTACTATTTATTTGAGTTTCACCAAATCTTGCATTCCATTATTAATATGTGTATGATCCAATGTTGCAATTGGGTGGTTAAGAAGATGCTGAGAATGATCACCTTACTTCATCATGCATAATGCAACCTTGCCTGACTATGCTATTGAAAGGCCTTTCGGAGGAAGGAACAAATTAAAATACAGAGAATTACTTACACAATTAGTTGGTAGCTCTAAATTATCGTACATACCTTGAATTATCTTAATTCTCATAGGTTTAGAGTAAGCTAAGCTTAAATTAGACAAAAGGGTAATAGCAAAACCTGAAAAACTTGTAGATGTTGGAGTCAACTGTTTTTGGATATCCCTATTGAACTCATATGTTTTTATAACAACAGATCCAAAGCTTCCAAGCTTGTTGAAGATGTTGCTATGGGCACAGAACCAACTTGACGAGAAAGCTATATATCCCCGCATAAATGATGTATCTACGGCCAGCCTTGTAGACCCTGCTGAATAAGAGACATGCATGTTTTGAGCTGTGGAAATGCTTAGTTAGTGATATCTGGAATGCTTATACATTTATTTACTGATATTGGTTTTGTTTTAGTGTCGTTGCCTAGAAGATGGTCTGCAGTGTTGTGAAATTGTGTCATTGTTTTTCAATACATTATGAAATTTGAAGAACACTCAAATAGTAACTATGAAACTAGCGATGGCAAAAATCCCTGAACTCGATAGGGACTCGGTGTCCCCGACCCCATGGGGCGGGGGACAAGGATCACTAAACCCACCATGTTATTATCTCATAGAGAGGCAATAATTCATAAACCTATCGGGGATCGATGTCCCCAATCCAATAGGGTGGAAGACGAGGATCACTAGCGAAACACTTCTTGCAGTTCACAAAGAAGTGAAGCATAAGCCGGAAGAAGACTAAGAAGTTGGGATCGTGTTGATGTTAGCTCTAATTGTTTTTTGAAGGATAGTATTATCATTTAAAAATTATTGTGACATGTAGACCTAAGTTTCAAAAAATAAAATAAAATAATGTTGTGAAAATATATGAAATAGATTTGGTTAAAAGTGTAATCGATGGTAAAATTTATCCAATAAACAATACACCAATACACATAATAGATAATCCTCACATCTAACAACTCTAATTTTGCTCATCCGGATACCTCGTTGAGATTCAGACTCTGACCTTGAGACCAAATAATGAATTTTTTTGTAATGACCTAACTATTGAGCTAACTCAAGTTGGTATAATAAATTATATTTATTAAGAGAAAATAATAATATCATACAAGACAATTTGTCACGTGTCTATTATGTAAAAATGTAATTGTTACATTCATGTAACAAGTGAAATGCACATGAAGTCTTTGCAAGTACATTTTTTGTATACATAAGTTATGGAAACTTATTGGTCATATCTTATAAGGCAAAAGGGTAAGTTGGATCTAAATTAATACACTCAAAATATAAAATTGTAACTAACATAGTTTTTTTCGCTGTCATTTTCACTGTAATGAAATGATATCGTTGCGTGCGAGACGAAATGTCCTATTATCCCTTGGAAATTTGACACTTTCTTGTGCTTGTTGTTATGACCTATCACCACACACCATTCTCCACAGTCCACGCCATAAACAGAGAAAGAGACGGTCAAGTGGAGGAGTGAATAAACATGCATTTCAAGTCTTCTGCAAAAATCCCACAAGCCTTGGGACCATGGCACTGCTATGGCAGTAGCTTGAGCTTCAAATCCAACCATTGTCTTGTTCAAACCCACCTGCACAGTGCCTCCTATCGTCTTGTTTCTTTCTCTAAATTGACCCAAAACTATTCTACTCCTGTCATGGTTGATTCTTCTTCTGGGTCTGACCAATTCTCCAAGGAATTAGATGTTGCTGTCAGAGCTGTACAGATGACCTCTTCACTCTGTCAGAGAGTGCAGGCGAGTTTGATTTCTAAGAGCAATCGTCAAGTCCAGTCAAAGGATGACAATTCTCTTGTCACTGTTGCTGGTAAATTTTATCAACTCTTAATTCAAATGGGTTGTTTCCAATTTAGCTGATTTGATGGTATTTTTATAGATTGTTGGTTCAGGCTATGCGGGCAATTGTTGTTTTCTCCCAATTTTGTATTTGGGTTTTGGCTGTTAGCGATTATTGTTTACTGTTCATACTTTATAAATTGTCCTGTTATATTGATTAATGTTACTTGAGGTTTGTGAGCTTGATTGATTGTCATGAATCTCAGCAATTGTGGAAATTGGCAATATATAAAATATGATATTGAGCTAGAATGTGCACAACATTTTCCCTTTTTGTGTAGTTGTTTCTCTATCATTACTTGTTCTATGTTTTGGGTATATTGCTGGATAGAGTAGAAGGAAATACTAGCGTAGAAATGGAATGTGTTTTTGAAATTATGTGATAGGAGTACATTTCCTGTGTTACTTGAGAGTGGGAACTGGGAAGGACCCAATTTAAAGAAGGAAATAGAACTGTACAGTAGATGGAACAGAAATAGTTCATATTATATGAATGTTAATTGTGTTATACTATGAAATTAAACAATTAATTCTTCTCACACTTATAAGCTACATGGTTCGAGGAATGTCAAAGCCTGGCAGTCTTCTCCTAAACTGAACAAGTGGCTTGCTCTTTCACAAGTGAGGCTATATTGGTTTCATGAACTGTATAGCTAAGCTAGGCTAGGGTGAGACGGATTAACATATTTCTTGGATTCAGATCGGACCATGATAGGCTAGGGTGAGACGGATTAACATATTTCTTGGACTCAGATCGGACCATGATGGGCTAGGTCATGCATTAGATGGTATAATGTAAGCTTGTTGAAAAAAGATGATGAAGGAACAGTTGAATAGTACCTCAGGAACTCACATATCACATATGTGAAATGAACTCCTTACCACTTGGCCCAACTTATGTTGGTCAACAATAACTAATGGGTATAACGAAGTATTGCTTATAGCATAAAAATACATCACATAAAAGTGTAGTTTGGCTACACTTTTAGTGTCATGATATTGTTATCTAGACAGAACATGCTGCTATTTTTCCGTTACTTTACCACTTGTGGATCACTTTGGTTAATCATTGAACAGAACATTGTCACATACATGCATACAAGTTCAGGTTTATGACTCCCTTCATGCTCAAAAATATATGAACTACACGATATCAGATTATCTGTTATCTACTTGCAACATGATTGGTGATTAAAAGTACTTGAAACATAAACAGACTGGAGTGTACAAGCAACTGTCAGCTGGGTTCTGTCGGAGGCTCTTGGCAGTAGAAATGTGTCCATTGTTGCTGAAGAAGACGTCAACACTCTCTCCAAGCCCAACTCTGCTGACCTCTTAGAATCCGTTGTGCAGACTGTAAATGAGTGTCTAGTTGAAGCACCTCATTTCGGCCTTAAAGGTCCCGCCACAGCACTTGGAGCTACAGAGGTTCTCGATGCCATCAGTAAATGCAACTCAAATGGGGGATCTACCGGAAGGTTTTGGGCGCTTGATCCTGTCGATGGTACATTGGGCTTTGTACGTGGGGATCAATATGCAATCGCTCTAGCACTGATAGAGGATGGAAAAGTTGTGCTCGGAGTTATCGGGTGTCCTAATTACCCGATGAAAAAGGAGTGGTTAAGCTATCATGCTCGTTACCATAGAATTATATCGAAGTTAACCCCTCCCACAACTGAATCTTGGGACAGAGGTTTTGTAATGCATGCCAAGAAAGGCAGCGGAGAGGCCTGGATGCAGCCATTGCTCCACGAAAATAAGATGCTAGTCCAGCCAAACCCTGCTAGGCCAGTTCGAGTTTCCTCCCTTGATGATCCCGCATTAGCAACATTTTGTGAACCAGTTGAGAAGGCAAACTCAAGTCATTCCTTCACGGCAGGACTTGCTCATAGTGTAGGTCTAAGGTGATTTAACTATTTTCTTTCCCAGATTCCTGAATACATCCTATATTTTAAGTTTATGTCCTCAGCCTAATATTCATCCTTCAAAATGCTTGCCCCTTGTCAATCATAATGTAGTATATTGGTTCCTGACAAAAATGGTTTCGTGTGAGTCTTATGAATTCTCGTCTCTAGTTGCAGATAACTATCCCAACTATACACCATTTCCATTTAGCTACATCCGACTAAGATTTGAGTCATTTATCTACACTGAAGTTTTATAAATTCTTATATGCTAAGTTTTTTTTGGATGAAAAATGTCAAGTTCAAAAGTAAAAGGTCAAATGCCCGAGTTATGGAAAGTAACACTTTTACGAGGGAAAGTCAGTAAGAACCTGATAAAAACTAGGAGTTTTTTTTTTGAAACTTGATAAAACTAGGAGTTGATACATTATTAATGTAGATTATTTTATTTTCTCATCAAAGAGATTTGGAGCAATCTAAGTTATGTTTTCCCATGAAAATCGATTCTTTAAACCATAAAACTAAAATGCCTTTTGACTATAAATCTAATTTTAGATTTAAAATTAATTTTTCGATTTTGAAATTATAATTGTTTAGGTATGAAAATTAAGTTTTTACCAAAGGGCGTTTTTGTCTTTTCCCTTTCAAAATTAAAATTTCCATCCAAAAATTTAACATATGAGAATTTATGAAACTTGAGTGTAGCTGAATGATCCAAATCTTTTAGGTGTAGCTAAAAAGAAATGGTGTATAGTTGGAAATAATTATCTCTACTTTTCCCTATTTATATATACACTTTTTTTATCAGCAAGAAATACATTGATCAAGGAATTGAAGTGTATGAACCCAGGTCTGTAGGGACCCAAACTCAAGTGCTTAACAAGTTGTTTAAGCAAGCGTTGGTCATAGATTAGACATTTGAAAGTGGTTACATATTATGTTTCTGGTTACAGGAAGCGGCCACTACGTGTATACAGCATGGCTAAGTATGCAGCCATAGCTCGAGGAGATGCGGAGATTGCAATGAAGTTTGCAAGAGCTGGCTACAAGGAAAAAATATGGGATCATGCTGCAGGTGTTGTCATCATACAAGAGGCTGGAGGTGTGGTAACTGACGCTGGAGGCCGTCCACTGGACTTTTCAAAAGGTATATACCTGGAAGGTCTTGATCGGGGCATAATTGCTTCTGCTGGAGCAAAGTTACATGACAAGATCATCAGCGCCGTTGATGCAAGTTGGGACTCCTCGGGTTTGTGAAGCTTCCACTGCATGACTTTAGGATACTCGGCTTGCATTCGTTAAGCAATGTGAGAAAATTCTTTCTTCAAATTTCCTTTTGCGTCATTTACTGCTGCAATGATGCCAGATACGCGTTCCTAGTAAAATCGATCATGATAAACTGCACCAAGAAAATCGAAAACCGTCACGATGGAGGAGTTAGTCCTAGATAGTATCATGGGGTGATGGAGAATATGGATAAATGATTCACATGACAGATTTTGCTTCAAGATTCATGTAGTTAGTGCTGTTTCGGTAATGACTTGATGTCGTTGCTGCAATTCTCTGAAATAAGGTTTTTAGACACTGTCCATTTCAGAATAAGTGTCTTATTTGATTTTCTTGCAAAACTACGAATTAGTACCATTTGTGCTAAACTTGCCCCGTTTCCGTCAAACTGAATGATTCTTAATCTATTGCAGGGTATGTGCCGCCTTCTTGTATTTAACAAGAAAAGCTTCGGAGCTATGGAGGTTTGACGGATGATATGTAAATCTTGAATTTCATACCCAGTGCTTCTCCAAAATGCTGTTTTCATGCTGATTCAAAATCTGGAGGGCATGAACAGAGTAGATTTCAACTCACAATGGTCAAGACTAGTATTTTCTTGCACTTTATTTGTATCATGTATGTTTCTTTATGTAAAAGAGTGTTGTATATAGTTATTTGTGTGAAAAACAGATAGATAAAACTGTATTGAGGTGAAAATGGGTACCTTAGATAAGAATTTGTGAACAATATCATGATATTGATCAGTGGCAACATTTGTATTGGGCCCATTTGCTGGAATTGAATATATATGCATGAGTCGTGGGAGACACTCTGAGCCTCACCTATTTAAATATTTAATGTAACGCGCTTGGGAAGTTGAATCCTATTTAATTTTATTAATTGCTAGTGTTATGCGATTTCTTCTTTTTTCTTTTGTTGGATTGGAGTTGCCTAATTTTATCCATGGGAAATGTTTTTTTTATTTGACAAAGACATCAATTTATTTCATTAAGGAAACTAGCTCAGTGTTCCCTGTGTTCTATCACTGTCCATTTGATTAATAATTATGCTACCAATTGTGGTTACATTTGGCAGCAATCTGCTATTATGAAAGTGTTGAGAAATTAGTTAGAGTAGCAAACAAGGGACCCCATGCCAAGTCAAGTGGAGTGAAACTAAAAGCAAAATTGATGGCAAAGACAGTAACAAAGTAGATTTAGTGATCTTGTTGTGATGAATTTAGAGCATAGGGTCATCGTTAAGTTTATGACATTTTGTCTCTCTATAAGATTACAACAAAACGCGTTATGAACGGATTGAGGATTAGAGACACCAGATGCTCATCAAATTCGAAGAATTTTATCCGTTAATTGTGGCTCACTCAATCGCACTCTGTTTCATTCAGATAATAACATGTTCTTTCACTCTGTTTCTGACTTAAAACAGTTAAAATATTACGAGAGTTGAGAGAGAAACGAAAAAAGAGAAAGGTAATTAGAGTTTGATGGTTGCTTGGAAGAGTGATTTTGATTTTTGGTTTGCTTTATTCTTGTACTTTAAGAAAATAAAAAAAATCACTGATTTATAGCCAACTAACTCTTTATATTTTAAGAAGGATGACAACAAATTGAGTTAGAAAATCATGTCTCTTAATCTGTCAGATTAAGATTTTACTGACAGATTAAGATTTTACTTTTTGTTGAGTTGGATGACAAAGAAACAAATATAGTAATCCTTATCTTTTATCCCGTCCAGCTGAAAAAAATCACCTCTATTTATGTCAGTGACCTCAACAGTCAACACAATAAATAAAATATTGAAAATAAACACAAAATTTAAGTGTCATAATGATTGGACCCAACCCACTCATTCATAGCCTCAACCACCCTCGTTCACTTGGATGCTAAAAGTAGAAGTAGAGACCACTCTCCTTTTCCAATTTCCTCTAAAACCAACACTTGAACAAAAGAACACAAAACCCATCTCCAACAATGACCAAACTCATCCTCCACAAAAACACCATCATCATCTCTTCCTTGCTCATCTTGCTCTTCTCCGCCGCCGCCAGCCCCGACTCCGACCCCAAACCCAACAACAACAACAACAACAACAATAACAATAACAACGACAACAACAATGGTGCAAGTGGCGGTGGAGATTATGGTGGCATGGGCGGCTTCTTCGGGCCCGGGGGAGGGTTCGGCAGCATACCCGGGGGAGGGTTCGGCAGCATACCCGGGTTCGAGAACGGGTGGGGAAACGGCGTAGCGGGCGGGGGATACGGTGCCGGTTACGGCAGCCCCAGCGGAGGGCACTCCAAGGATGGTGTGGTGAGGCCTACGGTGGTCTGCAAAGAGAAAGGGCCATGTCACAAGAAGAAGGTCACCTGTCCGGCCAAGTGCTTCACCTCTTACAGCCATTCCGGCAAGAACTCCGGCGCCGGTGGCGGCGGAGGCGGTTGCACTGTGGACTGCAAGAAGAAGTGTATTGCTTACTGCTAAGCTATTGCTATTGCTATTTCTAGTACTAGTTGTTCCTATGTGGGATGTGGCTTCATTTCACAGTTACTATTTTTGTTTACTAGTCTTGTTTTAATTTCTCAACAATAAATAATATTATATCCTATATTTAAGTGTGCTGTTCAAATTTCAAAATGTATTGAAAATTCAGTGATACAGTTTCACAACACTACATACCACCTTCTAGGCAACAACACAAACAAAACCAATATCGAAACATGGATGTCTCTTAATCAGCGGGGTCTTCGAGGCTGGCCGTGGATAGATCATTTATGCGGGGATATATAGCTTTCTCATCGAGTTGGTTCTGTGCCCATATCAACATCTTCAACAAGCTTGGAAGCTTTGGATCTGTTGTTATAACAAACATATGAGTTCAATAGGCATATCCAAAGAACAGTTGACTCCAACATCTATAAGTTTTTTTTACGTTTTGCTATTACCCTGTTGTCTGATTCCAGCTTAGCTTACTCTTAAGCCTATGAGCATACCCTGTTGTCTGATTCCAGCTTAGCTTACTCTTAGACCTATGAGTACAGTAGTTTGGAGCAGCCAACTGATTTCACAATTAATTCTCTATATTTTGTTTTTGTTTCTTCCTCTGGAAAGCTTTTCACTAGCATAGTCAGGCAATTATGAAAGTTTGTCAATCATTCTCAGCATCTTCTTAACCATCCAATTGTGATTTTATATCATACTCATATTTACAATGCAAGATTTGGTGGAACTCAAATAAATATTAGCACCACTAGCATGCATATAAGCAAATGTGTGTTAGCAAGTCCAAGGGATTACATGTACATATATTTCATACATCTTTAGGGTAAATTTCATGCAGCTCCCTTGGCCTATGTTGAAACTACACATGATTCGAGGCCTAGTTTAGTAACTAACCTCTTGTTCACGGCATTAGATATGGATGGGAACATACCGATAATAATAATCTGAATTTCATTTGGTTCACTTCATTGATGACTATCAAGATGAGAAACCCTAGAAAATTCCAACACGTGAAATCAAACCTATGGCATAGGTAACTAATGCAGCAATTTTCTAGCCGAGCATAGTTTAAATTTATGCCTAGCCACTCTTGGTTATTTCAGTTTGGCTCTTTCTTTGAAAAAAATATATTTCTAAAGAGATTGAGTGAACGAAATGCCTTGTTTTATAGGAGTATTATCACAGTTATTGAGCTTAGTGGTCTAAATTTGCAGTATGGTAAAATGATTGTAGTAATTTCTGAAACAAGGAGGCATATCTGAGGGAGATGCATGTAGTTCTGTCCGAAATTTTATTTTAAGAGAAGGCAAAAGGTTAAAAGTGTATATTCAAGGGAATGTCCACTTTATTCTCAAGATAAGATGGAATTTTAAACTATCAAAATTATACCAACCTTTTTCGTGACTTTGGCTTGTAAGGATAGCTGCATTCACCTCACTTGCTGTCTTGAGGCGCTGTGATACATCCAAAAGATCTCCGACAGGGCAGTTGGAGACGTCTTCAAAAGCTAGA
>JAYMTP010004850.1:0-14256 GCA_036897365.1 Geranium brycei
CTAGGCAAATCCAAGTTGGTGTAACGGGGAACAACCCCTCTAAGTCCGCTGCCCGCACTCTCTTCCGTTGTTGGAGTTGCGCGTTGTTGCAGCTGCTCTTGGGTGCGGCTGGCCTCACCGGTCTGCCCCTCTCTACGATTTGGTTGTAGAGAGTTGGTGAGTTGCTACATCTGATCAAGCAGCTGTTGGTACTTAGCTTCGGTCGCAGTTTTGTCGGCCTGGTACGAACCCAAAAACTCATCGAACCGCTGACTCAAGGCCTTTTCCGCCATATCTCCAAGCTCTGATACCAATCTGTTATGGTCCCTAGATCTAGATCGGGTAATAAGTCCTCGAGGTGATGGGGTTGATCGAGACGTGTGGTTCCGTCGACGACCTATCCTGCAAATCACACAATACTCCAAGAAAAACTCAAGTCACCCAAGTATAGGTTTCTCTAATGTATTGCTTGATTTTTATTAATGATCCAAACACCCTTTAATACATTAGACTACTAGGAAATAGCGGGAATATGAAAAAGCAATGCAGTAAATAATAATAACTCAATCTCTTCAATGTGGGAAGATGAAAAAACTAATTCTAAATAAAAGATAATGATACTAATAACTGCTAATAGATAATAATAATAAGTTAATAACTGTCGAATGGATCACAACATGAAGGTAAGAATACCTATGTGTCTGTGACGTTGCTCAGCATGCATATGATTCCAGTCATCATCAAATTCGTTGTTAAACATTGAGATGTGTGGAAAATATGTCTATCACTCATACTTTTCTCCTCAAAACTAATAATAAATATGTCCTCACACTAAATGTTGTAAGCATCCCTAAAACAAAATCTCACACATTCAGAAATAATATGCAAAAAAAATATTAACTTTACAAATTAGCTATCTAGTTTTATAACTTCGTAACACGTTAGAAGCAGGTAATACTCTTGTGTCACGTTGAATTTCTCGAGAATATTTTCAATAAATAAAGTCACACACAGGTTTCGACCTTTGGTAGTAATAGAAAATGTGCAAACAGAAGTGGAATAGAAAATATAAAGATATTAAATAAATGAGCTTAGTTAGATAAGCCTTGCCATAAAGAAAAGTTGGTTAACGTGGACTCATATATCAGTAGGTTTCAAGAAATTCATGATTAATCAGTGTCCTTGGAGCCTTTTTATAAAATAAAATAAAAATCAACTTTACAAAGAGCTATCCAGCTTCATGAATTCGTAACACGTTAGAAGCAGGTAATATTCTTGTGTTACATTAAATTTCTCGAGAATAATTTTAATATTAAAAGTCGCTCCCAGTTTCGGTAGTAACAAGAAATGGGAAAACAGGAGTCGAATAGAAAATATAAAGACATCAAGTAAATGAGTTTAGTTAGATGAGCCTTGCCGTAAAGAATCCATGATTAATTAGTGTGTCCTTTAAGCCATTTTATCATCAATAACCGTAGGTGTGGGGAATAAAACCAACAACTTCATGCTCATTAGATATTTTCTGTCACTTCACCCACAACCATTGGTTTGTCCATGGAGCCTTATATTAGTTATATGAATTCAGCAACTCATATCATGCTCCAAATTTTTAATCTGTCGGAAATGTCGCACTTCAAAACAAATGTATATTATATAAACTAATTTGTTCTACCTTCTTCTTTAATTAGTTTCCTATGACATTACTTATAGTTCAGCCTTATGCGTTCGTATACCACTTTCATAACAGGCGACCACAATAGCTATCAATACATTATCATCCAGTATATACAGAGAATCTTATGAAGACTAAGTTGTTAGCATTTATCACTTCCCTTATAGCCATTCTGATATCTTCATAAAGGTCAGCAGATAAAAAATTTATTAATTGAAAAGAGAATCAGATTCCCAAGATGGAAAAAGAGAAACTCCATATGACGTACACTGAAATGGATAACATTGAAAAGGTCAGCAGATATGTAAGAGGTTTTCATTCCAGACTTAGTAAATATCGAGTTATTGAAAACTAAATGAGGGTAATAATCGAAGTAAACTAGCAGGAATATGACGAGAGAGGCGGAGAGATGGATGGTATGATATGGTAGCAAATAGTACCATTACAAACAATTTCAAAGGTTTACCTCACTCAAGACCTAGGATGAAGAACAAATATCCAAATCCCTCAGATCGCCACATAAGACAGGATTTAACTCTGGGAAACAAAGGAAAGGCGATAAGTTGGATCACAAGTCGTACGGGAATTTCCTGAATTTAGATTAGAGGAAACATTTAGCAGGTATAGGAGAGCTAGTGCACACTTATGAATCTTACTCACTTCATAACTAAACTAGCATTTTCTTTCCCTTCTCTGCACCTAAGAATAACAGATAACGTGGCAAGTATATAGAAGTCGAATAAAGTACACCAGCAAAGAAAAATGATGGCTAATCGCCATCTGGTCCCTGAACCAAACTACAAGCAAATTCACAAGAAAAAAAACTAGAGACTTTAAATAACTTTGACTAGGGGTAAAACTAAGACAAATGTATGCAAGATCAGCCCGAAGCATATGCATTATCATTTCTTGCTGATAAAAAACAAAAGGTATATGCATTATCATACTCAATAACCACAACAAACAAAAAAGTATATTACAATTAAGGGTAATTCCATGTCAGTACCCCAAGTTTGTCTCATTTCGAAATCAATACCCCAAGTTTGAAACTTTTTTTGTTGATACCCCCGACAACTTTTAAGTTACACTTAAGGTAACTTCTGTTAAATATAACAAAATTAGTTTGTAAAAAGTCTAAAATTCCTTCGATAGTTATAATTTAAAATCAGCCTGGTCTGATCGGTTCAAATCTGATTTGATCGATTCAAATCTGGTATGACCAATTTAATTATTAATAAACATTAACACCTCTCTTCCCCACTCTGCTATCCTCTCCCTGCAATGTCTTCTTCTCCATTAAAACCCTCAAAACCCACTAAGCAAAAACCTTCCCTCTCACTAAGGTCGTCGACGGAGCTCCGTCCATACTCGTCGGCGACCATCCGTGCCTAAACCGGGGTGGTGGTGCTGTATAGGGGTCGGATATGCTCGGTATGAGGCGGAGTAGCCCGACGGAGACAACTTGCTTCAGATCTGGTGAGCTCTTACAGGGACGGAGCTACAGACGCTTCCGGGTCTACGATATTCGTCGGGACTCGTCGGAGACCTTGGACTCGTGCACCTTCTCCTCCGGCATCATCTTAAAGACGGTCGAGCTGGTTCTGCACCCGCTCTCCGGGACCGCGAGTTGCTCATTCGACGGGTCGTCCATTTCTGCGCCTCCCCCATCGCCGCCGATAGGGTCGGCCACAACGAGCTGGTTTTGTAGATCTGTAACAGAGGATGACGCAGCGAGCGAGTGGTTTAATTAGCTTTCTTATTTTTTGGTGTGGTTGGCTAATTGAATCGGTTATCATACTTTGAATCTAGCATTCATTGATTGGTGTGGTTGACTAATGGATTTGGATCTGCAAATTCAAAATTATGTTTACACCTGAGACTGATATTTGAAATTATGGATTTTAGTTCATTTTAAAATAGAAGGCCATAAGTTGCAGAGATGAATGAAGAGAAGAGGAGCATTTTAGCTATTGACGACACACTTTAAAATTTTAATAGTTAGTTAAAGGGTATTTTACATAGTTCACAATTTAATTTAGATTTCAAATAAATATTATTGAGGGTATTTTAGATATTTTACAAATTAATTATGTTATATTTAACAGAAGTTACCGTAAGTGTAACTTAAAAATTGGTGAGTATCGACAAAAAAAGTTTCAAACTTAGAGTACTAATTTTAAAATGAGGCAAACTTGGGGTACTAATATAGAATTACCACTTAATTTTATTAACTCTAACTTTTGGTTGCACTTTTATTTCTCACATTTATATATTTTCACAACAAAATATGTATAATATAAGAAGGGTTGTAAATAAGTCGAGCTTTTAACGAGTCGCTCAATCTTGACTCGTTAAATATTCGGTTCGGCCTCGTTATAATTGAGCTCGAGACGAATTCAAACTCAAGATTGGACTCGTTTAATAAATTCTAACAATTTAAGGCTTGATGAGCTCGCGAGCGAGCTCGTTTAATATTTAATTAATTATATATTCTATAAAATTTTAATAATATTTATAATAGAGTTAAACGAGCCGAATCAAGTCGAGTCTCAAGTTGGTTCATTTATTGTTTAATGAATATTTGTATTGAAATTTAAACGAAGCGAATCGAGCCGAGGTAAACTCGAGTTTGAACTTGTCTATTTATTTGGAGGCAAACTCGAGTTTAGTTGCATAACCTGACCTCATTCGAGTCCAAGCCGAGTCTTGACAAAATGATGATTAATTCGGCTCGTTTACACCCCTAGATATAAGTTTTGTAATTAGTATTTTCGTTTTTTATTTATTGTAAAAAAATTTGGAGAAAAATCAGGGG
Organism: Geranium brycei; assembly: GCA_036897365.1. Classification (NCBI taxonomy): domain Eukaryota; kingdom Viridiplantae; phylum Streptophyta; class Magnoliopsida; order Geraniales; family Geraniaceae; genus Geranium; species Geranium brycei. Next base: position 4,467 of record JAYMTP010004850.1, read on the forward strand.
ATTTTCTGTAACTTATGAAACCGGCATCCAGTGTACTGAACGCAGAAGAGAATTGAAATCGAATCTATTTTTTCCGCTATCTGCATTTTCCGATTAGAGGAGCGACAATGAGCGTGATCGACATCTTGACGAGGGTTGATTCGATCTGCAACAAGTACGACAAGTACAACTTCGACAACCAGAAGGATCTCAACATCTCCGGTGACGATGCTTTCGCTCGCCTCTACGCCGTCGTCGAAGCCGACATTGAAGCTGCTCTTCAGGTGAGTTCTCGATCTGCTTCTCCTTCGTGTTTGAGCTCTTGGTTGATTCGGAGCTCACTTCAATTGAGCCGACCTGTGGATTTGGTGTTTGGTCTCTGTCGAGCTCGGATTTTGTTGTTATTCCTATTATCGGTTTCGATGAGTTGAAGTTTACAGTTTATCTGGGGATTTAGGGTTTGCTGTTCGTTGTGAATGAGAAATCTAAATAATTCTTCTTTTTATCGGCGAAATCTAAATAATTCGATTTGCAGAAAGCGGAGACTGCTTCTAATGAGAAAAGTAAGGCCTCAACGGTTGCTATGAATGCTGAGATTCGTCGAACGAAGGCTAGGTTGCTCGAAGAAGTCCCTAAGTTGCAGAGACTGGCTTTAAAGAAGGTCTGATCACTTTGGATTTATCAAATTCTAATAACGTGAATCATTGATCTTATTATTTTAACAACATAATCAATATCAATCACTTTAAAAAAAACAATTTTATTTTAGCAATTTATTACTATTAATTTAGGATCTGTCTCAATCACTAGTTTAACATGCTCCAAGTATATAGGGTCTTGCAATATGAGCTTTAGAGACTTTTAGAAACACTGAGCATTAGTAACAGAATAGAGAAATGATTTCATTATTGGTGTTCTCAGTGAACAGGTTGAGAATTTAATTTATTGATCGCATTTGCACACCTTGTATTGTATTACAGAACAGAATATGCATATGGACCATTTCCCATGTTTGTATCATCATTTCTAGGACGCACTTAAAAAAGTGAAGGTAGGAAGCTCAGTCATGGCTTACTTTGACGTTTTATTGACAGGTGAAGGGGCTCTCAACTGAAGATTTTGCTACCCGTAATGATTTGGTACTTGCATTGCCAGATAGAATTCAGGCCATACCAGATGGGACTGCACCTGTACCCAGACAGACTGGTGGAGGCTGGACAGCTTCTGCTTCTCGTCCAGAAATTAAATTTGATTCAGGTGATTTGTTTTTATTGTTTCGAGATAGCATTTTATACTTGATTCCACTTTTTATTATTTGGCGTAACTGATATACATAATTGGCATTAAGTGGTCGTCTTTGTTAATTATACTGTCCACTTTAGATGGAAGGTTCGATGATGAATATTTTCAACAAACCGAGGAATCTAGCCAGTTCAGGCAAGAGTTTGAAATGCGTAAATTGAAACAGGCAAGTCAATATTTATGCTTGTAGTTCTGTTCTGTCTTGGTTTTCTATTGGTAAGGGAGCATATGGTTATTAATTTCTCTGCATTACACCTTCTCTTTTTCTAATGTGAGTCTATTTTGTTCCTTCAGAATGAAGGTCTGGATATGATATCTGAAGGTCTGGATACTTTGAAAAATATGGCCCATGATATGAACGAGGTTTGCCGTCACAAAAACTTGTTTGATTTGCAATATTCAATCACGTGCGATTCATTATGTGATGCAATATGTTCAGGAATTGGACAGGCAAGTGCCATTGATGGATGAGATTGACACGAAGGTATGATGTATGGTAAAATCCGGGTCTTTTTTAATGTTTTTAGTGAGAGTAAATTTCTTGACATTTTTTCCTTCCCTTGTGTGATCGCAGGTGGACAAAGCGGCATCTGACCTTAAGAATACGAATGTTAGACTTAAGGACACGGTTAACCAGGTCATTGAAATGCAACTTTTCTCCTCTGGCCCTCCCTCTATATATTTTTTATTTGAGGCTCATTGTTCAGCTTTTCTCCGTGCAAGGTTCTTTTTTCTGGGTCTAATAAAAATGATCGGTTTGCTGCAGATGAGATCAAGTCGGAATTTCTGTATTGATATAGTTTTGTTATGTATAATTCTCGGAATTGCTGCATACTTATACAAGTAAGCGCCTACTTCATTTATAAGTTGCTTGAAATATGCTTCATTTTTAAATTTGTTCATACTTTTAAGCTGTTCACATTGTTAGCACTGTTCTTTTTTTTATCAGCAAAAAGGAGAACTTTATTAGAAAGCTAGATGATAATTCCTGAGGAGCGAAAAAAGAGCTAGAGAGATACATAATAAGAGATTACATAGGAAAATTGAAATACAAGAAAAAAGAAAACTCAATGCTTGAGTGAGAATTTGGGAAGGGAGGGCTGAGGTGAAGCCGTTTTCCTGATGAAAAGAAAGTAAATAAGAAGATAAGAACTATGAGAAGTATAAGAGCAACAGTCTGGACTGATTAACATGTTTTCCTTTACGTAGTCATTCTTATAGTATCATGCTTCTCTTTGCAGTGTGCTGAAGTGAAATGATGCAAAGGCTACTTGAACTTATTGTCCGGTATTAGCTTCTAGTATTCTGTGGACCTGCTTGGTGCTTCATATTGTATCTCATATATTCATCTGCTGTTTGTGAGTTTTAGCTTACATCTGAAATTGTATTCAATTCTTCACATACAAAATTTATCTGCACCTGGGATCTGTATTATTTGTGTTTGACTTTGCTTCAGCTTTCATAATGTCCATATTTGATGAGTTCTATTTTCTGATTCTGACCAGTAATGGCATATTTTTACAAGCACTATGACTGTTACAGCTCTTAGTGATTCTGATGTGCTTCAGTTTTAAACATGAACAGTATCCTGGTCACTGAACCATTTGGCCTGCATCTAATTAGGCAATTACATGGCCAACATTAAATTATATTCAACAATATATATATATTATTTGACTTCCAGTAATAGTATACTTACAAATTACAAATATTAGTGTTTAACAAATATATAATCCATGAAATGAAATAGGTTTATCTCACTTGCACACTCCTTATTTTACATTCTGTTAACAATGAAATCAACCAAAATATCTTGTAAATAATGTTATATATTCCCACTTTTACTTTCTCAGATTATTACGAGGAACTTGCACTTTGATTTTGAAAAAGATTAAAGTGCAAGTAACCCTCTTGTAAAAGTTGAAATATATAGCACTTTCACTTCATACTATCTATATAAGGCCAGAATGGCCACAAACAATACCAGCAAACATGTTCTGCCATCTGAATTCCAGGCTAGACTATGTATATGTACATACCTATACTGTCTCCATATTTAATCAGCTCCGGGAATTATGAAATGACTTTGAACCATGGAAATCCATTGATCAGTACTGTAATTGTTACCTTCTGACTGGTCTGTTTCATGGAAATTCATTCCATTTTCATCTGTGCTTGTCGAGATTATAACTTCTTCTTTCTTACCACTTTTGTTGCATAGCTTCATGTGGTCAGACATAAGGAAAGTTCCACGCTCACTTTCTCCCCCAGTTTTTCTGTTTAATTGGTCAAGGAAACTTTCCAGCTCCGAAGAATCTGAGAACTGTAGAGTCTTTTTGTTGGAATTGCCTTCATACATTGAAGAACACGACTTATTGCTTCTAATAAAACTTATGCTTGAATCTGTTTCAATGCTAGGAAGGTTTTGAGAAGCAAGGATATATGGTAGCATTGGGTAATCATCGTATGATATATATTCTCTCACCATCTCAATATCAGGGTTCATGTTTGTTGACCTTGGATCATTTTCATTAGGCAAGAAGCCAGCTGGGTGATCATAACTAGGCTCACTTCGGTCTTCCCAAGTGCTCCTGGGGCTGTTACTCTTTTGGCGCACTCGACAAAGCACCCAGTCATCCAACTGCAGTAAAACATAGTATGTCCATCAACACAGATAAACTTACTGATCTTTTATTCCTGCTTTTTGATCTTAAAGTGCGGGGGAGAAAAAAACGCAAAAACATAGTAAAATTACTTATAGCTGTCTTTTAACTTGTCAATCAAAGCCAAAATTAGATTAACATCTTCATATTGCACCATATCCCTATGGTGCATACTGGGCACATATACTTTGACTTAGCATATCTCTGGTTCGGAGATAAAAGAACAGAATCCAGAGTCCATGACTATCTTTTAGTTACAATCTAAAAACCATGAGTAGATACGTAATTATCATATGCTAGGATGACATGGATTTTTCTTTAAGAATCGAATTTATGTCATCTTGGTATATCTTTTCTTGGATCTTTGTTGATACAAGAAATAGATTTCTATGGTTTTCATCATTTTTATGATTGTGGAATAGAATGACAAGAAGTTGGAGATAAATTCGAGTTATCTTACTCTCATACTTCCTTTTCGCTTGGAAGACCAGATCATGGTTTCAAGCAGTCTGTATTCATGCATGATCCAGTCCGTCTTGATTCCTTTAAGAGGACGTCCCGTGTAGAATACAAGAGCTTTTTTTACTCCAATGCTCTTAGTTCCACATGAAGTCATAATAGGTTTATCAGTTCCTGTAGCTTTCCAGTACCCTGAAGCTGCTGCCCTATTAGGCCTTGCTCCATTCGGATACTTCCTGTTCCTTGGTGTAAAGAAGTACCATTCATCCTCTCCAAACAAAGCTTTGTCTACCCAAATAATAGAGAAGTCAGTGTTAATTTGTTCAGTAAATTAGATAATCAAGAGAAAGGTATGTATTGCTAATAAGGAAATCCCATACTTGGTAGCTCCCAGGGATTGTACATGTAGAGGTCAACTTCAGCCATAATAGATACTGGAAGTGGACTTGAAGTTACTCTTTTTCTCAAGTAATGAACGATAAGTTCTTCATCGGTAGGATGGAACCTAAATCCGGGAGGAAGATGAACATCCGAGTTAGCAATCCTATCCATGAAACTAGAGCCCTTGGTTGATTTCTTGGTATGATTTAGGAACTTAGGCAGGTAATCGCTAAGCTACCGACAATCAAAATGGTTATTGTATGATTGGGAGCAATGTTCTAGGTTGTATATATTGTGTTCGCGTATGTTGACGTCCACATCGATTGTGACTATGGAATAATCCTGAGATTTGAGGAGGAATTCAAAGAAAGTGGTTCCGAAAGCAACCTGTTTGTCCTGACTCCAATTTTTTTTTGAAAAGAATCATCTGGACAACTCTGTTTGTTTTTTCTTCTTGTGGGAGATACAGAGACGAACATAACTAGTTAACCTGTTCAATTCAGTATTTAGACGATAAGGTGGGATGGCTAAAAGTTTTAGATGGAATTTGCAATCCTCATATTTTTCACAACTTTTGATTGGCTGATGTTAATATTTCGTGTATGATTAATTTCTTAAGAGAGTAAAGCTCTCAATCTATGATATAAATTCATGCATATCCTTAGGAAAGTATTGCGTTTTATTGTTTGTTTGTGCTCTGTTGGAAATATGTTATATGGAAGATTTTTTCCAGCAAAACTCTACATATGTATTGGAACTTATTTTGGAATCTAACTCAAACGAGATGCACATGCATCAGTAGTTTTTGCTAGTAAAGATTGAACCACAACTTAGTCAGCCTGTGCTGCAAAACCAGGTAATGTAAAATGTATCATCTTTTGGACATATTAGTTGCTGCTGCTATGGTAAAAGATGTCAGAAATCATTCAAAATTGTCACACTTTAATCAAAAGTAGCAGGAAACTACCCTATATTAATTTATTAAATGATAGATAAAAAGATTTGTGGTATATTCCCAGATTCATGTCTGTATGATATTGATGTTAGTCCAAGTCATAGTGCTGGTCAAAACCTCATGCAATTTGATTTTCTTGGTGAGACCAAAATTCACTAGTAAACAAAAATAAGAATGTCTGCAGGGCTCTTAACATAGTTTAATAGTTCTATTGGTATCTTAATTGCACGGTAGATGGTACAGTTTGTTTAGCTCTATTAGATTCAAGCTTATCAAGAACAAAATTGATAAATATTTTGGGGTCTTCACTCATCAATTTAAGTTGGGGTAATTACACATAAGTACACTCAACTATCGGTCATTCTCATATCAGTACACCCAATTGTAAAACTTGATTTTGCATTCACCTGAATTACATTTCGTCTCGCTTAGCTCCAACAAGGTTAAATCTAACATAATTTTAAGCTAAAAAGACCAAAATACCCTTAGTAATTTTGATTTGAAATCATGCTAGTCTGACTGGTTCAATACGGTCTGACCAGTTCAAATTAATAATTTATCATACAAAATTAAAAAAGAAACTAAAAAAGGAAGAAGAATTGAAGTTTGATGGTCTTCACTTATCAATTTAAGTTTTTAGGCGGGTCGCGTTTTAACATAGTATTGAAGTTTGATGGTCTTTGGCCTGGATCCCACGGGTCAATGGCTTACCTCTTTTTAAGCGTATCTTGTGGCCTCTTAGTTAAAAGGGATTGTCACTACATCTTTTAAGTGGACTGGGTTTCAACTTTAAGACATAGAATTCCATTGTTGATGAAGACTAAGAATGCTTAAAGCGCAAGTTTAGGCTTAGACATGTTGGTTTAAGAGACTTAAGGCAAAGAAAAATTGGTCGGATGCCATAATTTGTTCTTTTCTTCTTGGAATCTCTCATTAATCTGTTAATGCTGTTCCATTCTCTTATTCTTGGATTCTCGTGTATATCCTTTATCTCTTGGAATCTTATTCATTCTGGGTTTTGCAGATAGGATTAACCGAAAGTCTTTTGTTACTATCCTCATAATGATAATAAGGTGTTGAATTTAGCTCTTTAGTTCTGCAGTATTTCATGTATTTATGTGCTAAGACTAGACATTCTAATAGAACATGGACTATTCTTCGTTTTTTCCTTCTTCTGTTTTGGTTTTGCATAGACAAAATGATATCAAATCCAAGGAAATTTTATCTGTGAAATCTTGATATTCCCAGTTGGTAAAATTCTTAGCCGAATGGGGAATATGCAATATGAGATTGGAGTAAACTTTGTTGTTTTGTTTTTGTGATGATATTGGGCTTGATATGATGAATTCTATGCCTATGAACCAGAAAAGCTTAGAAAATTTCATAGGCATTATAGTATTGTCATTTGCTCTAAAGACTGAAGCATATTTGATTGGCCTCATGGTAATGTTTTCTTGATTCGATGCACTCGCATTGGAAACTGCTGTTTCTTTGAATTTGGCCTTGAACAGGATTGGGGGTAAAAACTTGCACCACCACCAGCTTTTTTTCAGGCAAGACTTGGTGTTTGCAATGTGATCAGTTCATTTGTGTTTGGTTGTTGCTGCTGTTTGATTAACTTGCTCTCCCCAATATTGAGAACATTGGTATTGGTGAGTATGAACCCTGACAGCAGATACCTTTTCGATGTTATGATGCTTTGCTTTGACTGAATGATTTTGTATATAGAATTAATTTGATATTAATGTTTACACTTAAATCCCAGAATGTGTATGCATAGATTAGATAGAAATGAGGTTATTGTAATTGTAATAAAGTGGGTATTGGGGGAGTGTAGAGTAGTAACGTATAGTGTAGGGTTTGAGTTTGAAATAAGCGAGTAAAAGTATAGGCCTAGTTGTGGCTGTAGCTGTCCCATTCCCATGTGGAGTCACTCCCAAAGAATTGTTTGGAATTTACGCCCAATACCCACAATACATCACCAAACGTGTTACTTGTGCACGTTTACCCATCTCTCTCTATTTTATATATTTCATTTCTTTTTTTGTAATAGTTTGCGCCAAAATAGAAATGGCAAGTGAATATGATTTAAAATATTAAAATGAGAAACATTTAGATAATATATATTTGTATTTTAAAGCTTGCTCTTACATCAAACGCTCAAAGTAAAAGTAACTTTCAGCTTTTGTCAATCTCTTTCCTTTTCGGTTAACATATAGAAATATTTGAAACTTTCTAAGCCTACCTTTATAAACTAAATTTATAAAAGAATAGGTGTCTTCTTGAAGAGTCAACAAGACATTCATGTCTTCCTACCCATTTTAAACATTAAACAAATTCAATATATATATGAAATAAACTAACCCTGTCTAGATATAATCAACTTCCAAGTCCCCAAACTTATAAAATATATAAATGAGCATGAAAAACTACCCATTTTCTTTTTGGCTCAAGATATTGAAAATTTTAATCAATTGCATAATTAAACATTAATTAGGTACAAATCCCATAATATGTGTAATTTATCTATACCCTAATTAACAAAACCAAGTACTAGAAATTTCTGATCAGTGGAACCATAATATGAATAATATTATAAAATTATTGAAGTAATTTCTGTCTATTATTTTCTAATTCAGTTCCAGTGTCTTAAGTAATCGGAAAATTAAAATTATAACAGTATAGATGATGTCGGAAAAATTAATTGAAACAAAACCAAATTTGTTGACTGGTAATTTTGACATTAAAATAAATAAACAAATCTGTCAAATAATATTTAACTAAATAAATAAATAAATTGTTTATGAAATTAAGGAAGAGCAGATATTTTAATTTTAATTTTAATAAAAGGAGAAAAAATGTTGACAGTGGTGACATGATGCAGAGTGACAGTCGAAAAAGAGAGGAAAATGAAAAAGACAGTGATGAGTGAGAGACAGGAATCACGGACGATGTGTCGTATCAAGTGCGTCGGGAAATGAAACGACGCCTTCTCTCCACTTTCCATTTTACTTTTGAAGCTTTAAATTGGTCAATTATGGTTCAATCATTTGTGGAAAAGAACAGATGAGATGAGATCAAATCCACGGCCATAAAGGCACTCTCCTTTTATCACATTCACTTGTCTCCTATTCTCTCACTGTCTCACTCCCTTCATCTCTCCCTCTACATCTCTTTTCTTTTTTTAATCTTTCAGAAATGTCAGATAATCTTCTAGAGGGGAATTACACAAAAATCACCTTTAATTAATTAAATTTTTTATTTACCAACTTTAACCAAAATTATTAAAAATCTAAACCTTCAATCATTAGTAAACTTAATTAAAACTAACAAAAAAATTATTGTTTATTATCGTACGATTTTAATTCTTATCATAATACTTAACTACCTGAAAATAAATTAGAGGACAATGACGATAAAGATGACAACAAGACGTGTTTGTTCCAAATTTTCGTCACATATCCCCTCATTGTACTTCAAACTCGCCCTGACCCTTATGTTTTCTTAAATTTTCTTCACTTCGTCCTTTTTTTAATGGGGTACAAGGAGTCCCTCTATCCCCATCCAAAATAACTTTTATAAAATACATATTTTAAAATTTGCACGTGAATATATTATTTTAATAAGTGATTGTTGTATAAGTACAAATTTAAAAGTTAGATTCTATTCTACTTCTAAATTTGTACTTAACTTGTCGTGTTACTACCTTTTGATATAAGAGCAACTTCAACTCGGCCCTAAGGTCGGCCACAACAAGGGAGTAGGAATGGAGTGTACTCTCCAGGTCTGTCACGGTGAAGGCTGCAATTGAGTGGGAGAATGAGTGGTTGAATTGGCGGGAGGGTATGAGAGAGAAGGGAGTGGGTGTCGAAGGTTGGGAGAGAGAATTCCGAGTCTTTGGCGGCAGATCTTACCTTGTACTTTCTCGAGGTCTATTATTGGCATTATTGGCAAAAATGCCAATATAATGCCCCTCTCCGTATTATATATCAAAAACAGGACACTACATACGGGAAGTGCCGTTAGTCCAAGAATCTGCGAAATATGAGTC
>JAYMTP010004851.1:0-14256 GCA_036897365.1 Geranium brycei
GCTTATTTAATCTTCGGATACCCCAAATGAAATTTTTGAAATTAGGATATTAATTTTGGAAAGTGACAACCCCTAAATTAAACAGAAAAATCCACCCCCCTGCTTTTATTCCTCGCATTTTTATCAGCCTTTCAAAACATGTTCTTAGGATTTTATTTTCCTTATGCATATGTAAAAATATGATTTTGTGAAAATTAGGTGCCAACATATGTGCAAACTCTTCAAAAGTTAATCTTCCCGAAGGATGTAAATACATTAACTAATAATAGATCGAATGATTTAATAAAAACTATATAATATTATATTTTTTACTTAGCAACATCTAACTAAGAGTTGGCTATTTTAGTTACACGCAAGTTTCACAAATCCTTACAAGTTAAGTTTTTAGATGAAGAATATTAATACTGAAAGTGAAAAGACAAAAATAGGCTTAGATTCGTTGACGAGAAAGGCGGCTTGGGATGGTGAGGATGTGTTAGAGTACAACATCTGAAAGAGTTGAATCTGTTCTCTGGCTTAAATAACAGTCTGAGTCTCCACCTATCAACTTGGACTTTTAGGTGAGTTGGACTTCTAACATGGTATCATAGCCTGATTGGATTTGGACGCGACCTCCCTGTTATTTGTTTCAGGCTTAAGGCTCATGGATCAGATGTCGTATTTACATCCCCGCTTGTTGTTTTCACATGTCTTTCAATTCGATTTATAGAGGGGGTGTTACAGTGCCACATCTGAAATAGCTGAATCTGTTCACCAACTTAAATAACATTTCGAGCCTTCACATATCAGTTTGACCTTTAAGGTGGGTTAAGCTTCTAACAGAATGATTCAAATATGGAGGAAGTGGTTGGCTTAGGACAGTGTGGACTCAGGATGGAGGCCGGGTTATCTCCGTCAGAGGAGGGAGAGGCTGGTCGGTACCCAAAATTGACTAAGGGTAATTTTGTACTTTTACTTTCTTAATGAATAGCCAATTTTTAATTGATCGGATTGCAGTTGAGTGAAAAATATGTTTGGGTGTAGTTAATTGTTATTTTTTTTCTAGTAAAAATGATTTATTTATAATTCCGAAAGGGTCCAAGGCCGTAAACACCACCTACCCTTCGCTTCTCCGAAAGTGCAAAATCCAGAAACTCTCCATCTCTTCTTGTTGAGCTCTCTCTAATCTCCTCTGTTTCTCCGTCACAATTCTCTATCATACGTCAATCGACAAAGAACAAGCCACAATTTTTAGCATCATTTCTGGCACCCAAATGGCAGGTGAATTCTGCTGTACCCGTTTGTTTTTCTTTTCGTTAATTTCAAGCAATTAATTGTGGTTTTGTGTTAGCTCGTAATCAATATAGAAATGTTTCATCTAGTTCGATGCTGATTTTTAGTGGCGATTTCGATCGTATGTTCAGCTCTAGCTCAGTAGAGTAGTGGACTCTGCGTTTTGATTAGAGGCTGTAACCCATTTGCTTGCATTCAACGAATTGGTTTATTGCATGTGATTTTGATTGAGACCCACTTATGATTTATCCCTAAGTTTTCTCAATTTGCTTTCCTGTGATTTTTATGGGGAGTTTTTATTTGCATTGCAATGGTGACAGAATCTTCAAATTCTGATTGTATTTCTCAGAAGAGCTATGGTTACATGAACTTTATGTTTCTTGCAATTGGTACTTTCATAAAATGAGTGTTGGAAAGACAATTAGGCTAGATTGGGCAGTGTTTTGGTCTAGGATTGTGCAAACTAACACTTTATGCCGTCAATTAAAGTTAGATTGATTATAGGTGATAGTTGGAGCCTTAGAGGATTTTTACTAGTTGCTAAATGAATTTCCTAACTTCTTAATTTTACTTTTCTTGATTGAATACTCAGTTGCCGAAATTCTTAGAAAACCTACCAGACTCGATTATTTGTAGAATTATATGTTAGTAGTAGTAGACAACTATAGCTTCGAGTGATGTTTTTCTCGCTCAAGGGATTATGACATAAATTGAAGGACAGGCGATGCGTCAATGTAAATACTAGTTTATTTATTTTGCTACTGGGTTCCTTGAACATGTCATCGTTTGGTGATACATGTTTTCTTTCTACTGAGCAAGGAAATATGATGCATAAGGAAATTTCAGGGGCACAAAATGCAGGAATTATAAGCTCATTGAAATGTTAATGTTGGCTTTATATTTGCTAGTTAACTTAGCTCTCTTAATCAACAAAACAGTCTAAGTATAGCCAAAACTGTATTAGAGACTAAAATTGAATGGGGGGTCTCACTTGGAAATTAAGTTTGATAAGCATTTAATCTGATAAAATTCCAAATTTTCATGCAGCAATATCAGGGAAGATTATCCAAAATGTATTTGTAGCACAATGTTACCAACAGAATATGCAGTTCGGCACCCAATACCGAAGGGGCTGTTTTGCCCCTGACATGTGCAACTTGCTTCCTTTTCAAGGAGGGAAGTCGGCATGGAGTGGGATTCCGTCCATGCAGTTGCGTAACATACCAAAATACAAGAGTGGTTTTTTAAACCGAGGAACTGTTTACTGCAATGGTCTGTTCTAGACTCTCACTATTAAGGTCTATATCAAATGCAACAATAACATTACAATCACCTTTCAGAAAATTCCTTTTTTTTGTTCTTCTACTTCAATCATGCATCAAATTTTGTTCATTTTGTATTTGTTGAGTTCTTTTCTCAATCTATTTAAACCTAGTACATAATATGCTGTCAATAAGCTGTTGCAATCTAGTCTATTACAGAAAATTTATTTTCATTTTTTTACTATATTTTCATTATGAATTTTCTTGCAGCTGCTTCATTCAAAACTGCTGCAGTACCATCTCTTGACAAGGTTGATTTTCTCAAACTTCAAAATGGGAGGTATGCAATTTTGCACACTTAGCATTCTTAAATATGAAGTTTGCTTTGCAATATGTGATTTCCCCCCTTAGTTTATATGAGCAACTGTGTCCTAAAGTTATCCAAGTCATTTCGTTTGTTATGCTGAATCAATTCTTAAGTACTTACACAAAGTATCCGGGCAAACTTTGTCAAAGTTTTATTAGAGAGAGATATTTTCTCCTTAGTACTGGACTGTTCCCATGGACTAGGCATGGTGCCAAGGTCATCAGAATCATCTTATTTGTATGCATACATTAGGTAATATTACCTGTTATATATTGATGTTCATTCACACAGTGATATTCGAGGCGTCGCTGTTTCTGGTGTTGAGGGAGAACCTGTGAGCCTCACTGAACCAGTTACGGAAGCCATAGCTGCTGCCTTTGCTGCATGGTTGTTGGAAAAGAAAAAAGCTGATAAAACTAAACGGTTGAGAATTTCAGTTGGCCATGATTCCCGTATATCTGCTCAGGCATTACTGGTAATTTTCTCCTACGTGTTAATAAACTTGAGTTTCTTACAGCATATTTTATGGAAATATGGAAGCCATAAGGATGTGATTTTGCTTAGCTCAGAAAAACATGGTTAGATTAAAGACGTTAAAATACGATTAATATAATAATAGAACTTCAAATAAGTGAGATAGCAAAATTTATTGCTTATTGTTAACTTTTCTTGTCTTGTCTTGTTTGGCTATGTAGAATTTGATGCTTTCAAATATTATTATGTGTTTGGCCCTTCCACATTCCATAGCTGATCTCTTTACCATATATGATTCTCTTTAGTTACTGAAAATTTGGTGATTAAACTTCCAGGATGCAGTTTCTCGGGGAATAGCTGGTGCCGGCCTTGATGTTGTTCAATACGGGTAGGGTGATTCTATATTTTATTGAATGAGTATAAGTAGGCATTATACAGTTCAGATTCTGTTCAATTTAGCAAACCAATCCCCATTTCTTTACTCATGACTAGTCCATTAATTTATGAATCATTTCAGGCAAGATAAGTGATATATAATTGATTAACTGGCTCTGAATCAAACCTATCTGTTGTTTAACTCTGAGAAATTGTGCTTCGTCAAAGTTATATAGAATCTTGATTTATGTTCAGTCTGAAAAATGATAAAGTTTCCAGGGATTAGTGTTGATTGTTGACACCAAAACAATACCAGGAATTCATGTCCTCGTGTTTGAACCTTTCATATTCAGGGTTCCTTGTCTCTTAGTTGTCTACCAATTAGGTCATATTTACCTCGTGACTCGCAAGTCATTGGCATTTCTTTAGTAATCGAGACGATTTATTAACTTATATATCTTTATACACTCCGAAGTATGTTTTGTTTACACACACTCCTAAAGGAAGCAGCAGCACATTTCAGGGTAATGTAGCAATGTTAGTCATCATTGGATGCTATGTGTATTGTACCTTCTATATCTGTCAAGACTGTAATATAACATTTGATTACATGCTTATATGATTTAGACACTGTACTGAGGACATACTGTTGGGAATAAATTTCCTTTACTCTTCTTGCAACTGCTAGTAACATGTTATGTCGTGCCTTTTTGTCCAATTCTTTTTGTAGATTGGCATCCACACCAGCAATGTTTAATAGCACACTTTCTGGAGATGAGGCATTTCTATGTCCAGTTGATGGAGCCATTATGATAACAGGTAGTTTTGCACATGTTATTCCTTTGTTGGATTGATAGATATCAAAATGACCTTGCCTTAATGGATTTCGGGATTTAGTAAGTCTTGCAGAATAATTATAACCTTTTGTCTGTGATTAGTTATGTTCTTGGTCAAAATTATTAGTGCAGCCCCGATTGAACTAAAAACTGGCCTGTTTTCAATATCATCCCGATAGCTCAGGATTTTCGGAAACAACCCGCGGAATACTCATAAGATTGGGCACTGAAGATTAACTTGATATTTATTAAGATTCTTGAGGTAAAATTGATTTAAAAGTTGAGATAAAATTGGAGATTTGAGGAAGAAGCTTTTCGATTCATTTTCTTAATCTCTTTTGATTCCTGATACATAATACCTACATGAGCATGAATTGTGTGTGCATCCTTTTTTGAAAGATTGTTTTGAACTAATGAGGTTTTGTCCCTCATTCTGCAATCAGCCAGTCATCTTCCCTATAATAGGAATGGGTTCAAATTCTTCACAAGTGCTGGAGGGCTTGGGAAACCAGACATTAAAGATATATTGGAACGTGCTGCAGATATATACAGTAAATTTTCAGCTGAGGGTTTAAAGAGTTCAGAGAAGTCTTCTGCGTCAGTAACGAGTGTTGACTACATGAGTGTTTATACCTCTGATCTAGTTAAAGCTGTCCGCAAAGCTGCAGGAAACATTGGTAATAGCTCTTTCTAACGCATACTGAAAATCGTAACTGCTTATATATACATGAATGTCTACTTACGTAAAATCTACAGATGAATCTCTACCCAGCATTCATAAATCTTTCATACTAAAACTGTTGTCACTATTTTCCCATCTTTCTAGCATTTGTTCTAGAAATTTTTTATGGTTGCGCTCTCATGTCTCCTGTGTTGCTAACCGTTTCCTGTCATGCTTAATATTCAGAGAAGCCATTGGAGGGGTTCCATATAGTTGTTGATGCAGGGAATGGAGCAGGAGGATTTTTTGCAGTAAGATTTATCTGTATGCCTTAATTGAAAATTTCTGTTGCTGGAACAGTATTTTATTTCTGGTTAATCACATGCAAACTCCACACTATGTAACACGATGAACTCTACACGAAACTAGAGGGTGGGGCTCATTCGTATCTTGTGTTAAGAATAAAAGGTGAAGAAACAGAAATAAGAATGAAATTAATTCAGAGCGAGAGATAATTACATTATATGCGTTCATTCTGAATGGCCCAACAAATAGTCTTGTTTTAAATTTACAAATTAACGTCTCGCCAGTAACGGTGTTATTTAAAAGACCTTGATAGTGTTAGTTGATATTATGGCTTTCAGTATTGTAAACAATTAAATTCTAACTGGAAGCGCGGCCTTTAAGCTTTAGATTCTTTCTTTCAAATAAACATGTTGCAGAATAGCTGGTTCTTGTTTCATCACAACTTTTCATTTGAATGGCTAATCAGGCAAAGGTGCTAGAACCTCTGGGTGCTATCACTTCTGGCAGTCAGTTCTTGGAGCCTGATGGTAAACATTTAGATCTGAATGTATAGGTTGAATATCCATATTTTTATTCTTATGATATATTATTGGATCAGGTTTGTTTCCGAATCATATTCCCAACCCGGAGGACAAGACAGCGATGAAAGCCATCACCCAAGCAGTCCTTGATAACAAGGCTGATCTAGGGATCATTTTCGATACAGATGTTGACAGGTAATGATTTTTTACTTGTATTTGTGCACACATAGTATGTAAAAGATAAATTCAGTTGTCTGAATGAGGTCTTCTCCTAGATCTGCTGCTGTTGATTCTTCTGGTCGTGAATTCAACCGGAATCGACTGATTGCTTTAATGTCCGCCATTGTTCTTGAGGAAGTAAGATGAGTTTATTTATATGCTTATCTATTCTTAATTGTTCGACGCCTCATCTCAATAGTGGTTGTTTTGAATTTGACTTTTGCCTGAATTCATTTTTATATCATTTTTCCCGCTTTTCTGTTATTCTATCCTGCAGCATCCAGGAACCACTATAGTTACAGACAGTGTAACTTCAGATGGGTTGACGGTATTTATTGAAAAAAAACTAGGTATGACACTAGATAGCATCGGTATCACATGTATCTTTCATACTTTGTGTGTTAAACATACTTTTACATGTCTTGCAGGAGGTAAACATCATCGGTTCAAAAGAGGCTACAAAAATGTCATTGATGAAGCTATTCGTTTGGTAAAGATTAATTTCCCATTTTTCCTTTTATTTCTCGTGAAATATTCATAGGAGAGAAATCACTTAGGAAAATTGAGGATAGGTGCTCAGAAAATCATAAATGCCTTGGTCAATGTGTGATTGCGTGCATGGATGGGTAAAATCTGGGTTATGATCAGAAAAGTGGTCCTATCATTGTTGAGTCATGCCAGTAGCAACAGTCTTGTTATGACCAATAAGTTAGAGCTGATTTATATTCAATGGTTATTCATAATTCATCCCATTGTGAAAATGCAATCAAAGTTTTATGGGGAAAAATGCTTTATTGCAGCATGCAAAAAAAAGCTTATGTTTTTATCTTTTACTCGAGTAAAACCTAGTGAAAAAAGAATTGTCAATAATTATGTAGTACCTGTTAAGATTATTGCTGATCAAAAAACAAATGCAGTACCTGTTAAGAAGATGAACGTTCCATGAAAGTTACATTAGACGTTTTAGCTATATGTTCCTTGGGTAAGAATATCTTATGAACATATTATTCAATAACTCTTATTGACAGAACTCTGTTGGTGAGGAGTCACATCTGGCTATCGAAACCAGTGGCCATGGAGCTCTCAAGGAGAACCATTGGCTCGATGATGGTGCATATACAATGGTAGGCATAATCTCTTGTAGTATGCTAGATTAAAGAATAGAGTGATCACTGGAGGTTTAGGCTTCCTCCATTGTGTAAAAGTAAAACACAATCTTCTTCCGTTTGCAGGTAAAAGTTTTAAACAAACTAGCTTCGGCTAGAGCTGCTGGTTTAGGAGGTGGTAGCAAGGTCTTGACCAATCTGTTAGATGGTCTCGAGGAACCAGCCGTTGCTGTAGAATTGAGATTTAAGATCAATCAGAGTCATCCAGATCTCAAAGGAGGGTATGTTAACCAGTATATTATATTTCGACATTTATGACGACTCGTAAGTTATTGATAAAATAAGGGGCTCTGCAGATCATTCCGGGACTATGGAGAAGCAGTACTGAAACACTTGGAGAACTCTGTAGAGGCCGACCCGAAGCTTCAGAAAGCCCCTGTGAACTACGAAGGGGTAAGTAAACTCAACAAATCTCACCATTATAGTTCCAAAATTGCGCGTGTTCACATTTTCTTGTTTGGTGGTGAACAGGTTCGAGTTTCTGGGTTCGGGGGTTGGTTCCTTCTGAGGCTTTCACTTCACGATCCTGTTCTCCCCCTTAACATTGAGGTAGAAAATCAATCCTATTCGACTAAAAAAACCATTCGGCCATATGAATTGCAACTCAGTATCGAAATTGGTTTAACACACGCAGTCACCGAGCAAGGAAGATGCAGAGAAACTCGGACGCGCTGTGCTTGCTGCAGTCAAAGACTTCTCAGCTTTGGATACATCAGCATTGGACAAATTTGTGAGCACATAACAAGCTATGGAGTGGAGCTACTTCACCTTACATTTTGTTGAATAAATTTAGGAGTTCAGTTTATCACCTTTTCTAGTTCCTGCATATTTTGACTTTAAACCGTAAATCAGGATTGCTATGTCACATGCCTTGCAAAATTTGGCAATTGGATCCATGGAACTCATTGGGAATTTACTCTTTTGAGTTAGTGTGGTGTCAAATTACAACATCTCAGATCAACTAAATAGGGGGTGTGAGAATTGTTTAGGATTTTGGATCAGAATTTAAATTCATATAATCAAGCAAATATCAGGATGCTCCCTGAATTTTTATTTATTTCATGTGTTACATCAATTTAAATAATTTTAAAATGATAAAACTATTCTTGGAGAAAAAAATTAAAATTAGTGATGGCGCGAGCATGATGCATCAGTCGCTTGAAAGATGTAATTGGCCGAAGAAAATATCTTCCTAGCCTTCAATCTCAATTTCGCCTTGAAATCCCTTCTAGAGCTTTTGAAGTCATCTCTTGCCATCCCCAATGTTTGATCGTCAACTAAAATTAGGTCGACTCTTTTTTGTGTGCATCTTGAGGTGTCACAACCTCGATTAAAATGTGACACAACCGTAACATGCCACATGTCTAGCCAGTCGCAGTCACGGCCCGCGACATCGAGGTGTGTCACGACCATGACACACGAATTGTCACGACTATAATTATATCTGGAGTAATCAAGTGCGGCTAGTGATTGTGCCTTCTCTAAACAAGCATCCAAAAATGGAGATGGATTTCATCGTGCCCTCTCTGGTCATGGAGTATGGATGTCGCGACCACAACACCCAAATGCAGATCCGTGATGCCCCAAAGTGGTTTTCACCTGAAACACATATAAAAAAATGAGCTCAGTTATGACGTTTGTTGCACGACATTGGCTTTTTCTGGTTAATCGAAATGAGTCGTCGAAAAGTGTATCAGAAGTATTGGGCAATGAGTAAAATTAATTGAAAATTAGATAGCACTGGTAAACATTTTTGATATTTTTCTTCTTATTTTTATTAACAATTAACAAAATAAAACTTTGGATATCTTAAGTAAAGTTAAATGAGAAAGTCATATAGTCAAGTATATACTTATGTCATCTTTTATTTTGAATAGGAATAAATAATTATGGGCCGGTTCGATTGAAACCACTCTGTACTGGACCGGTATAAGAAAGCAGGTTCTGGAGAAGATTAGCGAACACATTGATTCACCATCGCCGAGTCGATCCAAAAACAAGGAGCTCTTTTTTGTTCTCTGCAAGGAACTTGAAGAGCTCCTCTTCGAATCTCAATTAGGGTTTCTATGGCAGGCCTCCACCGATCTTCCAGCGCTCCACTCAAGAACGGCCTCCCTCCTCAAGAACTCCTCGACGATCTCTGCAGGTCCCTTCCCTTCCCTCAATCACTTTTCTTCTTTTTGTTTCTGGGTAATTTAGATTTTGAAATTTGAGGGCCTATTCGGTTAAATCGCGTTTTAATTTAGTTTTTGTTGTGATTTATCACGATTTCTTGACTGCTAAAAAGAGCATTACGTGTGAATGATGCAAGCTATTTGGACTTCACTGGCTAGTGTTTGTGGGTATTGTTGCTGGTTCGTGAATATGTGATTTTGTAATAGGTCATTGAAGGATGGTTTAGGATTTATCTGTTTATTGGGTACAAAATGAGCTTAATTGAGGAACTAATGAGTTCAGAATGAGAGTTCCAATGGGACACGAATGTGGTTCAAATCCGTATAATTATGTTGCTTGCTGGGGTTTGGGGATAGGAAATTGTGGAGTATGTGAACACATTTCCTCGTCTATGTTGCATCGCTTACTCTTGCACCATGAAACTCTCCGCCCTTCACTTATAAAGGAGTTAACTTGCGAGAGAATGACATGGCTACAGTAATTGTTCTGTAGCTGCTTATAACCATGTACACCTTTTGTCCTGGCCGTGGATAACTAAAGTTTAAATTTTGTCATAACCCATTACCTTTTAAGTTATTTACTTGTAAGAATAATGTGTGTGGGATTGGCAACACCGAATTAGTTTTTGGCTTCTTCTGTTTCTATATGTCTGTTTTTGCCTCTCTCTTTTTATCTAGATCTGAACATCTTTCCACTATTGTATTGTTCTTCCGCAGTCGGTTTGTTTTAAATGTGCCTGAAGAAGACCAAAAGTCATTTGAGAGGATCTTATTTCTCGTGGAGTATGCACATTGGTTCTATGAGGACAATTCAGTTGAAAAAAATCCATCTCTGAAGTCATTTAACTTGAAGGAGTTCACTTCTTTGAGTATCCTGTCTACTATATGTGTTATTTTGTCTTTAATATGTTGATTGTCAGTTTCAGTTTGTCTTCCTTAAAACATTCAAGTGTTTAACAATTGCGATGTCTTAAAACCATACGTTGCACACATAGATGACATCTTTAAGGACTTCACTTCCTACAAGGTTCGAGTTCCTGTCACTGGGGCAATCATTCTGGATGAAACTTATGAACGGGTGAGATCTTCTATAAATGATAGTTAGAAACAATATTGATTATGTTCTCATGATGGCAATGTTAATGCTATTTAAAAATTCTGATTCTTATGTTTGTAAGCATATTGATTTTTATGACTGTTGCATGGCATGGTATTTTGGCATCTTCTAATGTTGCAGGTTCACTTTCTACGGCCTATTATGAAGCTAACTAATCTAATTCCTTTGCCACTGGTTATGATTTCTGTGTATTCCATTCCTCTACCTCTGAAATTCTTGTATTTGTGTTTGGCAGTTCCTTTTATTTGACAAATATGTAGAATATATAAACTATGTACCCCATATACAGCTATCTGATTTGTTATACTATATTGTACTCATCTTTTACAAATATGCTGCTCCCATTTCCGATGTTGTTTGCCACTTCCAGTGTATACTAGTGAAGGGATGGAAAGGAACAAGTTGGAGTTTTCCTCGTGGGAAAAAGAACAAGGATGAGGAAGACCATGCATGCGCTGTCCGAGAAGTAAGATAATATATTCTGAAGTTATAGAATGTGTATGCGTAGGTCTAACTTTCTAGTTTTTAATACTCTTGTTGAATTAGATGTCTATCAACATTTAAAAAAGTGCGTAGAAGTTTAATTTAGTACAATTGATTATCGATTAGTTTAGTTACTTATCTAGTTGCAGGGAAGAAAAGGTGAGATTTTCCTCACAAATCTGTTGTGTGTAAATATTTACACATAGACACAATATCTTACTACCTATGTGTGGTGTAAATGTGTTGGCAACTTTGGGACAATCAATTTTGCTTGCTAGATTCATATTTTCAAAACTTTTCTTAGCTGAGCCAGAAAAAAAACCTCCTTGTTTCATTTTGGGGCTTTCAATATCTACTCATTTGTTTTTCCTTTTTCTCCATGTAGCTACTGACCAATTTCTTCGCTGTGGAAAATGCAGGTCTTGGAGGAGACAGGGTTTGATGTTGAAAAGCTTCTTGACAAAGATGAATATATTGAGGTGATATTTGGACAGCAGAGAGTTCGGCTCTACATTATTGCTGGCGTGAAGGATGACACTGCCTTTGCCCCACTTACAAAGAAAGAAATAAGTGTATGTGACCGTATGATCATTGCCCTTTTCTACTATGTTCGTACTTTCAGAATTTACATTTCTTCTAAAGGGAACATTGTGTTAGCGTCAAGGTGACATTTGCTTTTAAAGACCTTGATAACATAAATGCAGTTTTCCTGGTGATTTGACCTTTGCTAGTGACATGTATTCTGGGTTAACAGGGGAGTAGGTTTACAGGTTTTCTTAGCTTAGCAGTCTTAGTCCATGTATAATGTATAATTACTTTCAGGCAATGTTATCATTGTGGAGTATCTTGTTATAGAGTTGGAATAAGTAGGTTTTATGTCATATGATTGTTGTTTACGAACAGATTTCTATTTATTACCTCTGCTTCTAATAGGAATTAGAAAATAGACATGCCTTGGTTGCTGTTACCTCAGTTTCTAGTGAGGATTGGGAAAAGGATGATGCAGAATATCATCATTTCGTAACTATTTTAATCTTAAACAAGTTATAAGAATGTTTGTTAGCTTGTATTTTATTGGCCTTAAAAATGACTTAATCTATTTGCTCTACCTTCTTGAAAACTCTTGATGACTTGATGTTTTCTTCATTGGAGTGATTAATCTATTATTGAAGGTGCTTTTTGTATCTGCTTGCAGGAGATTGCTTGGCATCGACTCGATGATCTTCAACCAGCAAGTAATGACGTGATATCCCGTGGAGTCACTGGCCTCAAGCTTTACATGGTTTCCCCTTTTCTGAAGTAAGAAGTTTTGTGCTTGATTTAATAAATTGCCTCAAATGGTCATATTCTTGACCGGCATTTAATCATTCAGTTATCAATACAGGTCTTTGAAATCGTGGATTTCAACACATCATCCTCCAATGCCTCCCAGGCCTGATCTGCCTCTAAAAGGTTTCTCCTTTTACCCTTTGGAATATGACAGCAGTCTTTTGACATAACTGAGAGAACAAATTGAAATAACTAAAACATTTCCTGGAAACTTTTAAGCGAGAGTGACTTTTATTCACCAGTTCATGTATGTTTTAATCATGAAAAGTACTAAAC
The DNA here is from genome assembly GCA_036897365.1 of Geranium brycei. NCBI lineage: Eukaryota > Viridiplantae > Streptophyta > Magnoliopsida > Geraniales > Geraniaceae > Geranium > Geranium brycei. The sequence goes on from JAYMTP010004851.1 coordinate 12,839, forward strand.
ATGCTTGGAAATTTGTAAGGGTAGTTGTGCAAAGTGAATTGTCATTGAAAGGTCATTATTGGGACGCTTTAAACCTGCTTGATCTGCTAATATCTTGTCTGTTTTGCTGATGAGTTCTTTTGTTCAATTTTCTCAAGCCATATCTGTGTGGAAAGCCAAGAACAGCACCATAGGTAATAGTAATAGCAATAACAATAGCAGTAGTACAATGATAACGGAGAATCAATCCAGTAAAGCTGCAAATGATGCCCGCCCACCTGACATTGGCCCTGGCAAGAGCTTCAGAAACTTCAAGTTCAACACGGCCCCAATCTTCAGTGCCATGGAATCTGCATTTAATGCCTAGAACTCAAGCCGGTTATCGTGTAAGATGACATGTTAAATAGCTGGATTAGTTTTGATGATCTGACATGATACTGAATAGCCGTAGTCACACCTTTATCACCAGCCGGCTGTATATTTGATGGGTCAGAATTTCAGGTTCGGGTTACATGTATATTCTGTACAGAGCCTCCCTCAGGTGGAACAGCTACACACTTGTTCTTTGTTAGCCTTGTTAGCCCAGATTCACTGAGAAACAGCTCAAAGCCTCAAAGTACTTGCATGACAGTTGATTGCGTCCAGAAACAGACTTTGTTGATTCACTGAGCATCCAAGTGTGCACATCAAAGATTGGTTGGCATTAGGAGATTCTTGGGGTACAAGGTGCAGTACTTGTAAGATTCTTATAAATGACTTGTCTACTTAGCATTGGGGAGTTTTGTATTGGCAATGGAACTTGTAGTGTCAGGGCGTGTCATTTGATTGATCTTTATGTTTTATCGTTCTTGAACATGTGTTCTGTTTTGTTATTTTATTCAGGTATGTGGATGTCTCGCTTTTAAAACATGAGTATTATATGTGTTGAACTTATAGTTTTATCGTCAAATTTCACTTGGTTTAATGGTGGAGTGCTTGGATTCATAGTAGATTGTCTCCTTGATTTATTTTCAACCAATGCTTACTGTTTCATTGAATTTATGCTGGCATTTTTAATATCTGCATAGTTTCACTAGTGGCCTGGTAGGTTGAAGGATCAGAATGAGGTACTGTTCGAGTTGTTTTGAGTCTGTAATGTGCAGAGAAAATGGATTGGTTGGTTCATTGAGTTCAATTATATTTGTCCAAGTTGGAGATTGCAGTGTGTTCTTGTTTCTCTTCATGTGCAAGTGTTATTTACTGTTTGATTCTTGCTGATATGATTCATATTGCGGTTGGCTGTGAAGCACTAACAGTTGAGGATTTTAAGAATATTCGAGATGGTTGATCTTGACATTATGTGGATGTCATAATTGTTCTACACTACATTACTTGACATGTATGTTATTATGAATTAAGTAGCTAAGTTTGTAGAGACGGAAAGTGTGTTTTCTCAAAGA